>JAVQJL010067204.1:0-30842 GCA_036024295.1 Nannoperca obscura
ACGGTACCTCTTGTATGCGTTACCAATTGAGCTAATAGCTGCTTATTTATATGCATGAGGCCAGCTAGGTACATATCCTTGTTAATAGGCACCCACGTCTTCCGGTAGGAGTACCTACCCTTTCCGTTTTCTCTTATTGTGTTGTGTTTTCTCTTAATGTGTTGTGTTTTCTCTTAATGTGTTGTGTTTTCTCTTAATGTGTTGTGTTTTCGTTAATGTGTTGTGTTTTCTCTTAATGTGTTGTGTTTTCGTTAATGTGTTGTGTTTTCGTTAATGTGTTGTGTTTTCCGATTTGCGTTTGTGTTCTGCACTTCAGGGCCACCGTAGCAAGATCCCAAAACTCTGTATCGTTCTGTAAATTAATTAATTAATTAATTATTTAACTGGTAATGAAAATAATAGTTGCAGCACTGCACACTGTACCGGAAACCAAAGTATTCAGCTAATTTAACGTGACTGTGATTGTGTAAGAAGCATTTTACTGTTGAAGCTGATCGAGGACTGAACTACCTTTTCTATGTTAGAAACCAGTGGTTTCATCTTTTAACGATGCTTTGTTTTTGTTTTTTACAAGCTTTTCGTATGTTTTCCTTTCAATTATAGAAATAAATCTGCTTTGAGGCCCTTGAAACAAAAAATAAAGAAATAAAAAGTTATACCTTACAGCTAAATATAGGGTACAAAATAGGGCAAGAGGACGTTTTGTAGCGCGCTGTGTGTGTTTAATATATTAAACATGAGTCAAACCGCAGTTAGAGGAGGGACACAACTTTTACCTTCATCTGAGTCCAGCTCGTCCGGCTCCAGATAGTTAACGGTGAGAAGTGGCTCACGCGCCTCCGCGTCTCCGGTACGCACGTGACGAGACATCTCAAAAGTCTCTACTAAAGCTGCGGGTGGATTCAACTAGTCGACTGCACCCGTGTCCGGGTCCATATTACTACTTTCTCAACCGCTGCATCTGTCTCATGATCGCTGACAAGCTAACACTGAAGCTAACCTGACAAGAAGGAGGACCAGGAAGTAAAAACAGCGGCGGTTTGCACGCCCCGCGCGCCTCCTCCGAGTCGGTCAGCCTGTTTGGTTTAGTCGTTTTATCTTGAGGTGAACCACCACGACAGTGTTGTAGCGGTGATTTAGCCTTAAATGAGCCGCGGAGGTAACGTTGGCCGCTAAAGGAGTCTGTCTGTCTGTCTGTGCGGTGCGAGCAGAGGGGAGCAGTTGACGTTGCCTCCCCTTGTGTTTAAAAAAAAAAAAAAAGAAAGAAAAAAAAAGATTGAAGATGGCGACTAGCTCGGAGCGCAGTCCTCCTCCGTTCCCCGACTCCGAGGACCAAGATGTGCTGGAGTCTGAGGAGGTCGGAGGTCGAGACAGCGACGAAGACGACGGGGACGACCCCTTCATGAGCGCAGTAAGTCTGGACTAGGTTAACGTCGATTTCACGCTAGCTAAGCCGCTAACTGACGTTAACTGTCAAAGGAGTTAGCTAACGTTGACGCAGAAAGCTAGCTAATCAGGCGCTTTAAGCAAAAGTTTTTCATGGGCGTTGATCGACATTAAGCTTGTTTTAGCGTGAAGGAGAGAGTCAGAAAATAATGTTGACACAATTAACTGTCAGTTCGTGTAATGTTAGACTTTACAGTATGTACTGTAACTTCAATTTTCATAGCAGTTTGGGGGGTTGATGCAGAAAATCTGTCCAACCCATTTACACACATCGTTGCTGGTTTTATTCATCTTGTGGTCATCTTTGACACTGTTGCTAATTCCCATGGTGGTATTGATTTCCTCCGGAAAGTTATGATGTGTAGAACTGTAGCTGTGATTTGAAAAGATCACACAAATTTAAAATGAATCTAATATAGTTACCGTTTGCGCAATACTATGTGGATGTGCGCAGATTATCTGACATTTCAATAACTTTCAGGTTAGCTTACACTAAAATCTGAAGGTGTCCTATTCAGCATTTGGGTGTGCAGACTTTTTTTTTAGGCCATGCATAGGTAAATCAACCCTATTCTTTGCAATCTGCAGAGAATGAGGTCTGTGTGGTTTGACTGTTAAAGTTGACAATATCCTGGACGTGATTTTGTTATTCATATTAATAAGGTTAAAAACCACATTTTTGTCTTTTCTTTTTTTTTGAATGAGTATTAAATGCTGGCTCGAGCAGCCTGCTGTCATGTGAGTGAGCCGTGGTCACATGGTCAGAACCCGGATGTTCCCCCCCCCCCCAGTCAAAGTTCAGAGGAGAGATTGGAAAGTTGCTGTCTTTGGTTTTTTTGTTGTTGTTTGAGCGCTGGACTCAATGCTGCATGGAAAACATGACTCAGCAGCTGTGGATGTTACATTTACCAGATCCTGTAGCTGAAGTCGTGGTTGGAGGTGCACCATTGTGGTCCATTTGTGGACGCCGAGTTTTCTCATGCATAAAATGGCACATGTTAATCGGTTCATTATAGTTGACTCTGGCCTTTAGTTGTAAAGTATACTATTTGATTACTTTAAGAAACGACATAGTATTACTCTACGTGATATTTAGCAAGTACACCCAAAACCTATGATAAGATATTCACACTCAGTTGCCAGTTTATTAGATGTTTGAATGTTTTATTCAGCGAGGGTGGACTAAATATTAAACCTCTCGGTACAACATAAAGCAATTCAACTGCAGCCTCTGAAGTTGAATCAACAGCTCTCTGACAAAGTTTTAACAAAAACTGAACTCGGCAACCTTTAGGAAAGTAGGATTTATTGCAGGACCGTTGTATTATACTGCATTAGTTTTAGCTAGGCGTACCTAATAAACTGGCAACTAAGTGCATTGTATTTTTTGTGAGCGCTCGTCTGATAAGGTTATGTCTGAAACATGATAAAATTGTTCAGCGTGACACACCCACTTGCCTGGAATGACATACGAATGTTTTGTTCTTGCCTTCTCCACAGAAAGTTTAATATTACCATGCAAATGAGTCCCAAAGCAAACACCAGGTTGCACTCATCGTATATTTAGAGTTGCCCCGAACAGGCAGCCACAGTCACCACTTACAGTATCACCTAATATAACTCACACTGAACTTATGTGTTCAAACTTCTCTGATTCCCCTGAAATCCAGTAAAAGCTGGCAATGTCTGGCAAAAACCCATTAAACCCTCTTTAAATCATAATGTGGTTGAGTTTTGTTTTAAGCAATATTAAAGTTAAAAGGCATAGAACTGGATACCAGATGCATAGATCAGGCTGTAGGAGCAGTTTATGGAGGTTTTATGAACATTTTGATGTTGTTAACATTTATTGTATGAGGAAATGTAGCTCCATGCTCCATTCCTTTTGTTTGGCTTTGGGTGGTGAGTAAGTGATTTTAATGATTAATAAAAATGTTGTGGTTGAATTATTCCTTCCAGACTATAATGCTGACAGAAAGCATACTACACAGGGAGGAAAATGATTTACCAAGAAAAATGGCATACATTCAGTGGCTCCAGTGTACAAGATGTGAAGATTTGCTGCTCTTCTCTGTTTTAATATGATTGAAAATGAACTGTTTGTCAGACAAAACAAGCAAATTGGAGTCATCAACTTGAGCAATTTTTTTGCTATTTCCCTCACACTGTTATTGCTGCTGATTAATCCAGAAATTAATTGACAGATAATTGTTACATTCAGCTCTATTCCAATACGCTAAAACATAACAGTCTTGTTTCTCTTTTTCCATCATCTCCAGAGCAACCCTCTGCTGACTGACATGGACGCCACACTGCCACCTGCCAGCCATCCCAGTGATGTTTTAATGAAGCCTCCCAGTGACATTATCATGAGTGATCCCTTAATCGAGCCTATCGGCAGCCAAACAGGAAGCAATCCGGCGAGCAAAGTTGTCAGTGAGCCCTCGGATGATTTTGTCGACCTAACAAACAGTGTAACCGACTCTCCTGACGACACGGTCGCAGCTGAAAGTGCCGTTGCAGATGCAGCAGAAGACACGACTGAAATCCCTTTAGATGACCCCTCAGATGATTTTTCTGATATATTTGGAAGTGAAAATGAAGCACCGCAAGAGGAAGTTGCGTTAGCACATGCAGCAACGGATAAGAGTGAAGTGACCAGTGGCATTACAGATCCACTTGGTGATGCTGAACAGGAAGCAAAAGAAACTTCCACTGATTCAATCGTCAACCTCAGTTCTGATTTGTCAGCCAGTAACACACAACAGCCCCCTGTTGTTGACAAAATTGTAGACCCTTTGGTTGACCTCTTTAGTGACGCTCCACCTGCTGCAGATGCCATAAAGCCCAGCCGGGCAACAATCGATCTGTTCGAAGATGAGGGAAGTGACTTGTTTGCGGATCCACGGCAGACTAAATCTGCCAAGCAGCCACAGAAAAGCCTCTTCGGTGAAACTGATGAGGATCTGTTCAGTGAGCCGCTGGGTGCCGCCACAAAGAAAACCATCAGCAAAGAGCCGAAGGACAAATCGGTCGCAACCAAAGGCGCTGGCGGTGGTGGCAACATAAGTGGGCCTCTGCAAGACAGTAATCCTGCAGAACCTGCCGATATCTTCACAGAGGAAGCCGTCACCACGGTGCCCAGCATCAGAAACACCAGCACTGTCAACTCTAAGACCAATGGAGTCCACGCCGAAGAGGAGGCCGACATATTGGCAGGTAGATCTGCTGTTTTTCTTCATTATCTAACATTATCAGGATTTTAGGATTTGGTCTTCTAAGTGGAGGGGGTGTTCACACGAAGCATTGTTTAGAGCACTTCAATAAGACTGTTGAGTGTTTATCCTCTTATTTCACTTCATTTGTACGTGCGAGAAGTCAGGTGCAACAATAAATGCTCTGTTGAGTTTCAATAAGCAATTTATTGGATGTGAAAACATAACTGGAGCTGTCTACAATTTTAAAAACACCAGATGGTCATTTTGTCCCCCATGTTTACTTTTTGGAGGTATGTTTGCCGTTATTAGATAGTGGATAGTAAAAAAACGGGAAATGAGGGGAGACAGACGGAGGATGACACGCTACAAAGGTTCACGGCCAGATTCAAACAGTCATAGTCAACATCTTAAACCCACATCACCCCATTTTTTGTGTTCTTGAACACAACCGATTTAGCATCGCAATTCTGCAACACTGCTGGATTCATGATGGACAGTTTAAAAAAGGGATTCAAATTGATGCAGCAGAAACAGAGATATCTTTTTTTTTTTTATCCCACACATTTCTCTTCCTTGTCAATACATGGTACGTACATTAGCCACAATGCAGCTTGACCGCTGACAGTCTGGTCAGAGATTAAGGTGTGTTATGCTAGTAGTGGCTAATGTAGCTACGAGCCTCAATTAGAGAGGAGGGGACAGGAGGGGGCTACAGAGGTCTGGGAAATGTTCACACCTGTAGTGACGTCACTTGAGGCACAAAACTTTATGCAATGTTTTTTAAAACATATGTATAACGAGGGGGCGTCTCCTTCTAACTGATATAAACAACATTGAAGATAAATGACCACCAACACAGTCACATTTTTCATACACTTGAACTCTGTCAAACAAACGAGGCGCTTGTGACTTCCACTGAGCTGCAATAAGTTAGAGGCTGACAACAAACAAGACAAACTGCAGCTTAAGGTCGAGGTCAAATCTTCACTATCGGATAGAATCAAGTTGCGCTTTACAACGAAGTCCTCAGTTTGCTGTTCTCTCAGATTACCATAAAGAGAAAAGTACATAATCTAATACACCTCTAAAACAGGTGGTGAAATCCCAGCTCTTGCTGGGCTGGGTTGGCCATTAATTGTAGTGTTGGTGGTTGGAACCACCTTCCTTCTGTTAACGTGTGTCCTTGAGCAAGACACTAGAAATTACTCCTGGGGAAAAATGTGTTACAGAAAAGAAAGATGTAACATAATTCAGTATAAAACTAATAAAATGAATATAAAAATGCTTTAGTGTTTTGTTTCGTCATTCAGAACCTGTAAATTTGCCAGTTTTCTGCCACATTGACGGCTAATGTAAGTGCATAAAGGTAGCCAGGACAGCCCAGGGTGCGAAGTAAATAATGAAAGTCTCGCTACACATTTCCATTCAGCTTGTATTGACCTCGGCCGTGTTTCTTTGTGTTTCTTTCTCTCTCAACAGAAGCAACAGTGGAGCTTTCTCTCGACAGTCCGCGGACTGAGAGAAAGGATGTGATTGCCAAACCGTCTGCGTCCGCCCCCTCCCTGTCGGCAGCTGCCAGCCTGGCCAAGCCACAGTCTGCTTCCCTGGAGGAGGTACACGCATATCTAATCCCAGAGTGAAATTCTCACAGTGACTGCAACAAAGTAATGACTGAAAACTGTTCACGTTCAGGGACTTGCTATTAAGCTTTCTGAAATATCAGATTTTTTGAAAAGTTGGTTGTTTTTAATTAACATTTTTTGATTAGTTTAAGATCTTACCAGAACAAATCTAAAAATTCCTCAAACTGGTCAAATTTCCATCCCAAACATATCCCAGTCCTGGTGTATGAAAATTAAGTTGTTGTTTTAATAGAAGTGCGTGGGGACAGCAAATCACTGCAACTGCCAATTGTTCACTTCCTGTTCAATATTTGTTTCAGTTGGAAGAAGAGGAGGAAGAAGAAGAAGAGCAGGAAGACACGTTTGAAATCTTTGTCTCTGTCAAAGACCCTGAAAAAATAGGTGAGGCTTATTGTTTTTATTCCATTTTGGATAAATAAAATATCAGGGTTTTGTTTAGTTCATAATTTGCAATAAGGGTACAAATTAAGTAAGTTAAACATCAAGTAAGCAAAGGTTATTCTGTGATTCTTGAATTCCCAATTTAAATAATTTCAAACTTAAGAAATAAAATGTGAAAAGGGACCATGGCTAATGATAAAGTACCATAAAATAGCAGCTTGCCTTGAGCAATGTTCTGTATTTATGAGCCTTTGTGTGTTTTTTTTGTTTTTTGTTTTTTTGTTGCACAAATTCAGTAAATGTCTTCCTTTTTTGTTTTTGTCAGGGGACGGGATGAACGCCTACATGGCCTACAAAGTAACGACACAGGTAAAAACATGGCGATAATACAGCGGAATCCAGAGGAAGATTAGTTTAGTTACTCAGATGTGTGGTAACAGCGTGCAAAGACAGGATGTACTGGTCAGTGCATTGTGGGAAAAACAGCCATGCACTGGTGTTGAAAGGCAAACATGGATTACTTCAAGTTCAATAATACAAGTGAACTCTGTTTCAGTCCACACTGCCCATGTTCCGCAACAAGACGTTTACAGTGAGGCGGCGCTTCAGCGACTTCCTCGGCCTCTACGAGAAGCTCTCTGAAAAACACGGACCAAACGGATTCATCGTGCCTCCGCCGCCAGAGAAGAGCATCCTGGGTAGGCTGACTGGCTTTACTGCTTCCTCTGATAGTGCAACTATAAATCTCCATCAACTATAAGAAACTGTTGTCTTGCACAGGTATGACAAAGATGAAGGTGGGAAAGGAAGATTCCTCATCTGCAGACTTTGTTGAGAGAAGAAGAGGCGCTTTGGAGAGGTTAGCTGCAACTAAACATGCCCTTTTAAATCTGACACTCAAATCTCTACTAAACAGTAAAACTGTTATAATGTTACTCTGCCTATAGAAGGCAGGAAAATAAAGTATTTTTTCCTCCCATTCACCAGGTTTCTCCAGCGGGTGGTAAATCATCCATCACTTCTGCAAGATCCCGATGTCCGAGAGTTCCTGGAGAGAGAAGAAGTAAGCCTCGAGCCTGGGTGCCTTTTTATAAGAGAAATATTTCGTTTTACGCCTGAGTCACTCCTGAAATACTATACTCCTTTTTTTTTGGGCCATAAAACCACCTGGGAGCACATAATTTACTGATTAAATGATCTTTATTACTTATTTGTTAAAATTGAGGGAACACTTTCACAGGGATGTGTTATTCCTCTTTTATTTACTTCTACTGGATCCCGTTGTGTATCTGAAGTGCAGTCTGGTGATAGTGCTGTAATATTCTGTGTGTGTGTGTGTGTGTGTGTGTGTGTGTGTGTGTGTGTTCAGTTGCCCAGAGCAGTGAGCACCCAGGCTCTGAGCGGCGCCGGCTTCCTGAAAATGATCAACAAAGCAACAGATGCTGTCAGTAAAATGACCATCAAGATGAATGAGTCAGACGTGGTGAGTCGAGCTGCAAACAGACACTCCTGCTGTTCACGACGGTTTTCTGTTCCCAAGAAGCTCTGTTGTAAGTCCTTTTGATTGCTTGCAATGAGGAAATCTGCATTTTCCAGTGAAAAGCAGAACAGTTGAAGCTCACAGTTAAACCCCCATGGCACTAAACCACACCAAAACATATTGGGTTGACATCAGTTAGAACACTTAGCAGAAGTAGTAGCAGTATCTTTATTTAGTCGACACATATGACACAGTAAGTATATTACTACTTAATATATGCTTGACTTACATTCTTATCAATTTAAGCTACCCTCATAAAATAATATAATCATTCACCCAAAATAGCTTTGTAAACAATTGATTTGAAAACAATTAGACATTTTTAAATGTATAGTAGCATTGTTTCATAATTTAACCCCAACATTAGAAATACATCTCCTTTCAATCCCCTTTTTAGTTTCTTTGTCTGAATTAATCTGAATTTGTTCTGAAGAGAATCTGCTGGTACTGATTGAACCCTTTTGTTTGCCATAGTGAAAGCTAACATTCGGCGGCCTGTATATTTAGTAGATAGCACGTTCGTTCACTAAATACTGAAGGCGAAGCAACCAGCCACGCTGATCAAAGACCCTATTTGTCAAACGTCGCTGTATAAAGAAACCAATCTGTGGCACTGATTTCCTCTTGAGATGAGCTCAAAGTACCACGTTTATGTTTAAGTAAATATTTATTCCAGCTGAATAACGAACACAAGTGACTTAAACTGCACTGGATTCTCAGTGTGCTTCAAGCTTAACACTCGTCTCGGGAAGTTAAGAGCATCAAAAGAGTCATAATTTGCATCCACGTAGGACCAGGGTCTGGGAAAGTGTTTCAATTAAACTACGTTTCTGTGACTCGTGCATACATCATTATTTCAGCACAGACAACAAGTGTGAATCATTTCAATCAACGTAGAAATCAAATTCATTTAGTGTGACATGTTTTGGATTTTTAACTAGTGATTGGCAGATGAAGCCTTATGAAGCTTTGGGGCTTCCTTTCAATTTGTGCCAAAAAAGATTCAAAGCTTCGGGAGCTTCAAACTACGTAAACACAGCGACATCTGGTGGCTAGTAAAACTTCTAGCAGCCCTTCATGACTGGGGCCGAAGCAAAGCACCGCCACGTCTCGCTGATGTTAATAGTCTCATGTGAGTGCAATGAAAAGCAATGAACAGGACACACCTTGGACACATGTAGGACTTGTACTGACTGACTGACTGTGTGTTTTTTGCCGCAGTGGTTTGAGGAGAAGCTGCAGGAGGTGGAGTCTGCAGACCAGCAGTTCAGGAAGCTCCATGCGCTGGTGGAAACTCTGGTCATCCACAGGAAAGGTTCGTCGTTTCCCTTCCAACCACTAAAAGATTCTTTAGTCTGATTTTTGAGGAAGGGATGAGGATGATTTTGATGTGGTGGCACTTCTTTCATGAGATCATCATTTTTTTCACCATGACATGAGCTGCTATCAGAAGCTGGACCAGTTTTGGGAATATTTTAGGGATTCGTTAAAGGAATTTTGATGTTTGACATAACCAAGTTTCCCTAGTGTTATCAGGAGGCTGTTGATGCTTTATTCTGACACCTAAAAAACACCTAAATCTCTTCTTAAACTTATAGTAAAGGCTAAATGGAGACAACAGAAAGCGAACTCTTTACCAATGTGCTCCCTTGTGTTATTTTTAAGCCATGCCCAGAAAGTAGTCTGCAGATGATCACTAACTTGTTTGACGTGTTTTTCAATGTGCGTAAATGATTGAGTCTTCTCAAAGGAACATTTGTTGCTTTGCAACTTACAATAAAATGATCTCTTTGTTTCTCGTGTTTTTGTACATGTTAAAGTTAACGTCTGCCTCCCTCTCCTCCTCCCAGAGCTGTCGTTAAATACAGCCAGCTTCGCCAAAAGCACGGCCATGCTGGGCAGCGCAGAGGACAACACCGCTCTGTCCCGAGCCCTCTCTCAGCTGGCGGAGGTGGAGGACAAGATGGAGCAGCTGCACCAGGAGCAGGCAGCAAACGACACTTTCAGCTTCGCCGAAGTCATCGCAGATTACATCCGCCTGCTCGGAGCCGTGAGGGTACGGAGAAAATCTGCTCAACTAATGTCTGCACCGTCAAAGTCCAAGCTGCCTGTCGAAGCTAATTCTGCATAGTGAAGTACTGAAGTTAAAGTATCACAAGCGCTTTGACTTTTCAAACGTGGGAGGTCACGTGAGGCCAGTCCACGTGAAATGTAGAGTTTTGGAGTAGTTACATTTCATTACAATCTCAAAAACTCCCAAGACTTTCCATCTGTCATTGCGGCTTACTATCTTGAGCAGTGAGGTCAAGGCTGCCATTTTAATTTAGTCCAAGTAGTTGAGTTGAATTCTCGTAAGGAAACTCTTTGCCAGAAGAAAATACTTCCAGGGACAAGAAGAAATGCCGGTAAAATGATACATTAAGGCGGAGAAGGATGTTGCCTGAGCAGCCTTTTCACTCATCACTTCTCTCAAAATATATTTCCATTAATACCGCCTGTACGCTTGAAATATGTTTGGACATTTGTTCTGAATAGCAGCCTCTGCTAAGCGGCTAAAGTAGATAGCCAAATGATAGCAAAGTGTGTGTGTGTGTGTGTGGGTGCGCGTGTGTGTGTGTGTGTGTGTGTTTGTCCTTTTTGTTTGTGTGTGTGCGTTTGTGTGTGCGTGTGTCCTGCAGGGGTCCTTTGATCACCGGATGAAGGCGTGGCAGCGCTGGCAGGACGCTCAGACCGTGCTGCAGAAGAAGAGGGAGAACGAGGCCAAACTGCTGTGGGCCAACAAGCCGGACAAACTGCAGCTGGCCAAAGAGGAGATCGCTGAGGTACAGGCGCAGGCCAACATCAACACGGGAGAAATAACTGAGCCACGCTGGGACGCTTTTTTCCTTCAAAGATTGAGAACAATGTTTGCGTAACGAATGAGCCTCTTGAAAAGCCTTCGTATTGTTCTTGTGTCGTTGTGTTCCTGTCATCACAAACAATGAAATGAAAGGGAGTTCAATTTGATTTTAATCACCCCAATTTTTTATCACAGTCATAGATTAGTCGTAGTCCCTACAAACTCAAAGTGCTTGAATATTGAATGGAGGCTCAATTGTGGCTTGACGTGATAAAGATGTGCACAGTGACTTGGCTTGGCTGCGCTAGGCAGATATTGACGAGTATCTTTTCCTACAGTAAGTCAAAATACTAAGTCAATCTTTCAATTAAAAGATTACGAGGCATTAGGTAAAGATTTGGAGATGGTGAATCAAAAAATTAAATATTAAAAAAATTGAAAGGATTTTTTTTCATTTGAAAATGGATTTGGATTAATTATTCATTAATATATATATTTTTTTTATTCCTTACATTTCCTTCTTTTTTTTCTATCTTGGCATGATGTCTGTACGACAAGACTTTAACCGTTTCCTCTCCGTGTTAACAGTGGGAGGCCAAAGTGACGCAGTACGAGAGAGACTTTGACAGAGTTTCTGCTACCGTCCGCAAGGAAGTCGTCCGCTTTGAGGTACTGATGTTTATCCTCGTGTTCACATCAGTGACTGGACAACTGAAAGAGTATTATTACTGATTTTACTGTTTTATTTTTTACTCATACAGAAAGAAAAGGCCAAGAATTTCAAAAGACAGATAATGAAGTACTTGGAGGCTCTGCTTCAGTCCCAGCAACAGGTGAGTGGCTCTATAGTCAAACATGTATATTTAATATTTCCATAATAACCAGTCAGTGTCTCTGAACCGTTTTGTCTTTTATATCTAAAGGAATTGAATGTCTTTGTTATGTTTGTAAAATGTGTACAACCAGTTCAATCAGCTGCTAATCTTATCCAGAAAGACTTCACGAGTGCAGAAGTACAAGTTTGAATTGTAAATGATTCAAATGAAAATCAGGAAAACAGTGAAAAGAGTGCAGAGCTGTAGTGATGCACAATATTTCTGGGACAATAGAGGAAATGTTCTAGATATGAATTAAATGAAATATTATGGCTGCAAGTAACAAATGAATCCTCACATGTGAGAAAGTGGATTTAATACCTATGTTTTGCTTGATGTTGGATTCAGAACTGGGAAAGACGCACAGACATCTGTTGTAAATCCTCCATATGAACCTCTTCTCGTCTGTCACTTATGAATGAAGCTGACACTGTTTCTTGTATTTTTTAATTTTCTTCTCCAGGCCATCAAATATTGGGAGGCTTTCTTACCAGAAGCGAAAGTGATCGCTTAGTCCTCGAGCACCAGCCTTTTGGACGACAAAGCAGGCTGCCTTCTTCTTATACACTTTACCTCTTGCCTTTAAACCAAGGAAAATGCGTGCATTGTAAAGGGAGATACAATCAACCTGTTTTTTTTAATCACCTTTAACATATAGCTCTGAATTGCTATTGTATTAATAATTGTATATTTTCATTTAACCTTCCACAAATATTTTCTTATTAGATGAAAAAGATGTTTGCATATACAGAGATACGGACACACGGAGAGAGCGTGCAGGTGAATGATTCCAAGAGAAGGGAAGCGAAGCGAGTCTGTTGTTCTCAGGATTTCCTCCCTCGTGTGATCGGGAGCTCCTTCACATCAGCAGTGGTTAATTGTTTACAGCGCGGCTGCTCTCATCGCATGTTTCTGGGGACCCAGATCAAGAAAGTGGCCAAGAGTCTCACTCCGTTTCTTTTTAAGAACTCAAAGGGATAAAAACAGTTAAATGAATAAGAATTATGAGCACTTCCACCAGGTGGATAAAGTACTTAAGTGCTGGCCATGTTTAGTTTTTTTGTTTGTTTGTTTGTTTTGTTCTCTTTCAGATGATGCTGCGGGGGGGTTGAGAGGCATTAGATTAGCGGGGTCTACAGCTGTGGTCAAGGGTGGCATTGTAGGTCAAGCTTGTGGGTTTAATATTTTAGATATGATTTCCATCATAGTGCAAACTTTACTCTTGTAACTACACACGTCTGTGCCTTTTAGAAGTCGGGATGGTGTGTTGTGGTGTAATCCCCTTTGGGAGGAAGTTGTACACAGTTGTGGGAAGTGCAGAGGCTCGTTAACAGTTACTTCCACTTCGGCCTCATCGATGTAACGAGTGTCAGTGCCGGGGTTTCATGTTTGAGCCCATTTACTACAAATGAAATGATGTTTCCTCTAAATTCCTGCTCGTAAATGCAAATTCTTTTTTTGAATGTGCTTTCCTTCCTCCCAGGCAGCGCTGTATGAAAATCAACCTGCAGAGACTCGAAACGGGTAATCCTCAGTGAACATCATGTCTGGGCCTGTTGATGTCAGAGCTGCGTTGTCATTGTTTGGTCATGCAGTACTGTCAAGTGCCAGTTAAAGCTTTTGTTTGTAAGGCATTACCAAGACCAAAACACAGTAAACGCTGACACGTCCACTGAATGGATTGACCTTGTCAAGTCTCTGCAGTAGATTTTCATGCTGCAGCAGGATTCTGAGACCTGCTTTAATGTTTGGTTGGCAGTAACATTTAGGGCTGCAAATAATAATTATTTTCATAATCCTTTAATCGACTTTTTCAATTAATTGTTGAGTTTATAAAATGCCCCCCAAAATGAAAAGGGCAGCGTTTCCCAGAGCCCAAGGTGACGTGTTGGAGTTTCTGACCAGTTGTAGCACTACGGAGGAAGGTTGTTAAGTTTGGGTCCTCGTTGTTGTTAGTTTCTCACAGCGTTGACGCTTTACAAAGTCCTGCCGATGGTCTCGGAATCAAAGGCGAGGAGGAAGACTGTTGGACGTGGACTCAAACAATGGAGATTTCAGATTCTTGCACAAAAAAAAAATCATCTGTGCAGATGTTTTATGAGGAAGGAAATGCTTTTTTGCCACAACTATTGGATACAAAATTCACTTTGGTGAGTATTGGTGAATGTAAACTTAACTTTGTTTACCAAAGAAATCTAAACCATACCCTAAAGCTACAGTGACATAAAATGGAGAAAAGAAACAAATGCTCACATTTGAAAAAGCGGAACCAGCAGAAATTTAGCATTTTGGACCAAATAATTGGCAAAATTGTTGGTGATTTATTGTCTGTTGATCGGCTAATAATTTCAGCATTAAACTACTGCGTGTGAACTCTAGTAAATGGCCAACAACATGGACCGGACTGTTGATGAGATTAATGTCAAATACTAAACGTGCTGATGTCATGAACCTAATGTTTCCCCGAAGCCTCAGTCTGCAGTTTGACAAGTTGAGTTTGAACATCAAAGCCAGGCTGCCATGTTGTGATTACAGCTTTAACTTCACATTCACTTAAATTGCAGCCGTGTAGTGTGGAGCTACACCGTATCATTTGTCCTCACCTAACTTGCAGACATTTCTTTGCACTGTTTTTATTTTTTGGGACAATTAGATGCACGCTTGTTTTCCCAACTTTTGTTAGACGGCACTCACAAAACTGGTTGTTGTTGTTAGTGCGGCCTTGTACTGTGTCATGATCACTTGTCGATGTGCAGAGCAATGTCAGCAACGTGCACCGTCGGAGAAATTGCTTTTAAAACAAATCAATAAAAGTTGCACTGTTTACACTTGGAAATTTCATTAAGAACTTCAGACTTTGGTGTCTTATTTCTGCACTTGGGTTGTGTCCTTAGTCTCATGTTACTTACATATAGATAGATAGATATCTTGGTAAATTTTGACAAATTTGCCAAAGATATATTTAAGGTAATTTAGAAACCTAGATTGTCTCTCAGTACATCTCTTGGTTGAATTCTTCAATAACCAAATTTAAGACATCCTAAAAAAAAAAATGTACGTGTGAATGTAAGTCAAATGAATATTTGCTGATGTTGGCTTTCAAAAAAGAAAAATTAGTATCTGTTGGTCCATTAATTTCAAGATTTTGTAATTGGCTCACTCATCTTCCACTCAAGGAAGTTGTTTTACAATTCATTACAAATGTAACAAAAGTCTATTCATGTATATTGATAGACTTTTCTGACTTTTAGTTGCAGGAGAGTAAATTAAGTTAAAATGCTGGACCCTACATTTCCCATAATGCAACTCAAAATGCCTAAATGTAATATCTTTTGTTAGAAGCTCCACCAGAAGATACTAAACTACTTGTTTTGAACAGTAAACCTTTAAATGTAAAATCAGTGAAGTTACTTTAACACTGCACCCCGACACCCGAGACATCCACGCGGCCATCATTGCTTTACTGTTTATTAAAAACTATGTACAAAGTGATTCAGCGTTACAGACGTCCACACGCCTTGGTGATGATGGGAAGCGGCAGCAGCATCAGTGAACCAGTTAAGTGCTACACATGATGACACTACAGTTAAAGCATTCACGCTCTGCTGCCGCTGCACGCTTCAGTTCACAATGTTGCTCCATCCTGGTATATAACTGAAAAACTGCTCAAACTAAAAAGGCAACCTGTGACGATGGATTGGCCTGGCTGAGGAACAAAAAAAACAACAACCTACTAGTCCTGTAATATAAAGCAGTGTAGAAACTATTAAATCACATGACAGCTTGCTCCTTGCTTCAGCTTGTTTTGGCAGTTGTGACAAGACGAAACACCGTTTTCATTCACTCTTAATGAGTTCCAAGGTTTCAGCACATTACAGAATAGTATAGGTATTGATAAATAACTTATACCCATCATGACTGTATGATAAATATGACAATACAGCAAGCAGCCAGTTAGCTTAGCTTAGCATAAAGAGTGGAAACCACCTGCCAGCACCTCTAAAGCTCACTACTTGAACACATAAAATATAACATGATAATTAGTGATTAGAGGTTTGGTAGGCAGATTTAGTTTTTTCATATTAAGCGTACAGATGAGAATGGTATTGATCTTCTCCTATAATATAACTGCAATTTCCCCAAATGTCAAACTATTACTTTAAATGGAAAAATAACACATTCTTCCTCTTACAAATGAAAAGTAAAATTATTTAGAAATAAAATGCACCCTTTTCAGTATACTTGGGCTTTTTGCTGCTTAATTCTGACTTGGTCTGATATGACCAGTAGCTAATGTTAGCTAACTTCAAATTGATAATGCTGTGTTACGGACATTGGTAACTTTGACTCTTCTGTACTTATGCTATAGTTACATAATATTTTAACATTTACCATTATCTTGTAAGTGTAGATGTTTAGCAAAACTTTTATAGGCTTCACTTTAAAAGAGCACTCCAGCGATTGAGCATTGTACTGCTATAACTCAGACCCACAATGGAGAGTACATAGATCAAAATCAATGCAACACAGATTGTCTTTTTTTTATTTCACGCATTCTTCTTGTCAAAACATGGTGCCTACATTACCCACAATGCAACGTGTGAGCCTACAATGTTGTGTTTTAGGGTTTATGCTAGTAGCGGCTAATGTAGCACCGAGCTGCTAGCCTCAAGCAGAGATGAGGAGCGGGCTACAGAGGCCATGTAAACTCGCTTCTCGACACCCCCAGTTTTTATTTTTTATTTTCACACTTGTAGTCTTCAGGCACAACCGACGCTGACTCAAGTGACATCACTTGGGGAAATTTATCAGACTTGGCAGCTCAGTTCAGATTCAGGCGTGTATTGTTGTTGTTGTTTTCGATCAAACTTAGAATAACTACATCAAAATGTCAAGTGTTCAACTAAAGCCAGCACCAGCAACGTAACTACCCGGCACCTCAGCACCAGTTAGGATGACCACAATTTTAAACGTACAATGTTACACTTTGATAATACTTTGAACGCAAAGGCTAAATGTAGTTTTGATACGCAGTCTTTTTGGTCAAAATGAATCAAGCCGTTAGAAGCATCAGCTGATTTATAGGTTGATATTAACTGATTCTTTAGGATGAAAAAAATGTTTGCTAATTTACCTTTAATGTGATGCAGAAGACTGTTCTTGTTGTAGGAGACATCTTTATGTAGGGAACTTAGTGATAACGAGCAACAGCAAAAAGGGGGGTTTCACATTTTCCATACAATAAAAATGAAGTGTATTAGGAGCTTTTGGCAAAAGGCAATTTGATTAAAGATATATTAACAGAACTTGAATTTACATAATATAGTTTGGCACCGAATAACAAATATGGGCAACTGACTTGGAGGCTGGAGAAAAACAAGCTTTACTGCACCCTAAAAAACAATGTATTCATGCCATAGTACCTAGCACCATGTCTTTATAGTTAAACAACAGAAGCAGACAGGATTCATTTATTCTTGGCTCAAATCCATGAGAGAAATGTCCCCTCAGTACTCTGCAAAGTGAACGTCACCACATCTTCCGGCGCTTGTTTTGTCTTGTGTGGAGAAACGTCCAGGTGTAGTGATGGAGAAGCAGGTGCTGGTCTGAAACCCGACGGCTCATGACTGTCTGGTCTGGAGACGTTCATCCAGCTCGAGCAGACTATTCGTCAGCCTTTGTGTTGCTCAGGTGAGTGTTTTTCCCCCCCAAAATAATGGACTGCTGTTCGTGAACCCGGGGCACATTCAGCAGGCTTGGGACCAGCGCTGCAGGCTGTTTAGAGGAAAGTCCGAGCCACGTACCTAAGGAGCCCTCCGTGTTGGAAAAAGATAACATCCATCTCGGTGTCAAACAGTGCGGTGACGAAGAAGGATTTTCCCTGGCTGGTCTGCAAGAGAACACAAAAACAACTCCTTAACTAAACCATTCATCAAAGCTCCTTTATTAACATGCGACCACGCTGGATTTACAGTATCACTCCGCCCTAAAAAAACAACTATGAAATAACTAGATCCAAGCGTGGTTAGAACACACTAATGGGATAATGTTGCTTCGTGTCCGGTGAGTGTGTGCGCGTCCTTACAATGTAGATTACATTCTTCTGTTGAAATACCATCTGCTGTTGACAGTGTTCGTCTTTTATGGGATTCTGAAACTTCAGGTCCAGTACTGTGCTTTGCAGAAACATCATTTAATACTTCTCGCCACCTCCACAAAGAACAGCATCAGTTCATTTTATTCCACCAGGGTGATCCACTCAGGATGGACACTGAGTCCTGGGTGTGTATATATGTTAAGCTGTCAGATATCACAGCTCGGGGGTCGAGCCTGTTGCCTACCTTGACGGTGAACTGCTGCCTCGGACTCAGGCCGTCTGGGAGGGTGATGGTGAACCTCTCCTTCCCGCTGAGCTCCAGGGAGTCTGCGTTCTGGCCGGGCAGGAACTGGAGCGGCATGATGCCCATTCCCACCAGCTGGTTCTTGTGCAGCTTCTCGAAGCTCTCGGCGATGACCGCACGCACCCCCTGTCGACCGCAGAGAGGCGGGTCAGCGGCAGCCGAGTGACTGAGAGCTCACCGGATATTTTAATGTGTTGATTATTGCTGTACGGCAATTTAAAGTTTAATTTGGAAATGCTATAAATTATACATTGAGGGTGAAAAAGTAACCATGTGCTCATTTCACTATTCTACAATGACTTTATTAAAAAAGGGGGTCAAGCTGACATCCTGAAGAGATATAGGACTGCATTGTTACCAGCAGGTATGGTCCTTTGGCTACCCAGTCCCTGGAGTTCCCAGAGCCGTAGTCTTTGCCTGCCAGGATGATGAGGGGCACGCCGTCTCTCTGGTAGCGTTCAGCTGCCTCGAACACGTCCAGCTGACCGGACAAACAGGGCGAGGACAACGTTAGGACGCGCTGTGGTGTTTGAATTGGCCCGAAACGTAAAGAACGACACGAACGGATCAGTAACGCTCACCGTCTGGCCTGAAGGAATGTGCAGAGTCTTGGGGCCCGGTTTGCCGGTGAATCGGTTTTGGAGCTTGATGCTGGCAAACGTGCCTCTGGTCATCACCGCGTCGTTTCCCCTGCGAGCGCCGTACGAGTTGAACTCCCGCGGCGTCAGGCTGAAACATTCAGAGTGGGAATGTACATGGATTTGAATTCGCAGCGACAGCGTCTGGAGACATCGCTCGCGGCCTTTTGTTGAACTTCTCAGACAACAGGCTCAGGGTTCATACCAAGTCTCGAAAGTTTTGGAGAACTGTCGGGAATAAGCTTGAATTTAAATACACTCCTTGAAAAATGTGTGTTTCATCGTCGACGCAATCACTCACGTAAACCAGAAATCGTTTTAATATTTGTTTGTCGTCTCCTGGCATTTTTAGTACCAATTTAGACATTTTGGCATTAGGTACCTTGAGAGTGCTTTAAAAGTGCTTGAAATTTACTCTTAAAAAGCTGTACAACATACATCCATCGTCCATCACATTATATCTTACAACATTTATTTGTCAATGAAAATTGCAATACCATGGTTTACAATATTGTTATCGTGTTTTTGCCGTTGAAAAATTGATCTTTAAAATCATGTTTGTAGTTTTCATTGATAACTGATAACTGCATTACCTTCACCAACTTTGTCACGAACGTTTAAAATGATAATAAACTTTACTAGTCCAGCAAAGTAAGACTGAAAATAATCTGCTCTATTCAGAATCTGGATCATCAACCGTTCCAACATATTGTAAACGTGCTCAGACACTTTTAATAAATGGACCTTTTGGGGAGATTTCTTTGGCGAGCATTGGTGAAGCTGCTCATTCTGGACTTCCTGGCGTCTGATAGGGAACTTACCGTTTGCTGAGCAGGTACTTGGCAGCGGCGCTGACCCTGGCGATGCTGCCGGCCGGCGAGATGTGGTCCGTGGTCACTTTATTGCCAAGGAACAGCAAGACGTGAGCGTTCTCTATCGACTGAGAGGGCGGGACGTCTTTACCCTGAGACACCAGCGGAGACAGAGAAAGCACTCATCGTCTGAACTGCTGCTGCGTGAAATCTGGAGACAAAACGACGACGACCGCGCGAAGGTCGGGGGACTCACCAACTTGCTGTAGAAAGACGGCGAGCGGATGTACGTGGACTTGGGGTCCCAGGGGAAAACCACAGAATCTGGACATTCAATGTTGTTCCAAAATGTGTTCCCTTGCTGGAGAGAGAGCGGTGTGGGAACAAGCAAATATGTCATCATTTAAACAGACATTGGACACGCATGAAAGAAAGAAAGAAAGATGGCGCCCTCACCTCCATCCTGCCCCTGAGATCCTTAAAAATGGAGGAGATGACTGTGTCCTCTTCGGCCTGTTGGACCTCCTCCCTGGACGGCCAGATGTCGCAGAGGAACACCTCCTTCCCCTCTGAAGTCACACCTGCACCAACAGCAGGACGCTCAATGTCAGCGCCATGAAAACACTTTGTTCTTTAAGAAGTCTTAATAAACAGTGATTCATTTATTCAAATAACACCTTAAATGAATTTAAACCTTTTTTTGTTTAACTTCGCTACAATATACCTAAATGACTGAGTGAGCTCATAAACTTATAAACTCTTAAACTACACACACTGCTCCTTTGTCAGCCGGCTGATGCATGTCTGCACAAGACACTGAGTCGCTCACTGTTCACTGTAATCAGCCAAATTCCTAAAATCCCCAAATGAACCTCCGGTTTGAGACGAGCAGCTTCAGAGAGCTCCCGTGTCTTCCTCACCCAGAGGCTCCTTCTCAAAGTCCATTCCCACGGTGCCCGCGAGAGCGTACGCCACCACCAGGGGAGGGGAGGCCAGGTAGTTGGCGCGCACGCAGTCGCACAGGCGGCCTTCAAAGTGCCTGTTGCCGGACAACACGCCGCAGGCCACCAGCTCCCCCTGAAACACAGCAGGTTCGATTGGAGGTGCACAACTTTGAGATGAGACGACGGCAGAATGAGCTCGATCCAGCGATCTTACGTGTTTGACTGCGTCCACGACAGCTTCTGGCAACGGAGCCGTGTTCCCAACGCAGGTGGCACAGCCGTAACCGATTACCTCAAACCTGCGGTGCGAAGGAGAACGCAGGGTTGTGTGAAGGAGTGAAGTCACTCGGGATTCTCTTTCAATGTGTGTGAATGTATGTGTGTGTGTGAGTGAGTGAGTGAGACACACACACAAACCCTAATTATGACACTAGATAATTAACGTATTTAAAACCATGTTTTACTTTTTCATTCCACACTGCTGTCGTTTCTGTGTGTGGAGTTGTTTGTTAGGTTCGTCTCGTTAAAACTAACAGTCTGAGGGTTACAACGTTGTTCATTAAACTTTGATCATTTTGGAGGACGCCATTTTTGTTGCTTTTGAACTGTATTACATTTTACAAAGAGCTTCTGTTATTTAACCTGCCCTCGTTTATATAAATGGGGTGGACAAAATAATAGAAACACCGGTCAGCACAACATGGCAGCAGCTTGAGTCAAACTTTAATCAGCTGCAGTACAGCGCTGTCCCTGTGGACACATGCTCACCCCAGCTGGCTGAAGTAAGGCAGGACTCCGCTGGCGCTGAGGTAGTGAGTGACCATGCCGCTTCCGGGAGCCAGGCTGGTCCGAATGTACGGCTTGACGACGAGCCCGGCCTCCACGGCCTTTTTGGCCAGCAGACCTGTCAATCACAAGCAACGGTCGCGTTATGCAAATGTGCCCGTGGTTAAGCAGCCGCACGGAGAAGTGAAGTGATGTGAGGAACAGAACAGAGGCAGTATGAGACGTGAGGGCGCAGCAATTATGCATGAATTCAATGCAATTCATGCATGAAGGAAATTTTACAATCTGCAGTTTAAAATGTGAAAATAGAAAAACAGACATGCCAATACAAAGGGATTAGATCATAAAACTCTGCTGCATGTTGCAACCACAATATGCCTCGCCTGATTGAAAGCTGGAACATGTTAAATATAATATTAAAAAGTGGTAGGACTTAATAAGCATTCGCTTCTTCTGTTTACTGTGAGTTTGCTGTATCTTTGCTGTTCATTTTACTGGTTATTCTTGTTTTCATATATATATATTTCTTCTTTTTTATCATGTTAGAAATTAAATCTAATCTAAAACACTGGAATAGAGTCACGAGCTTGTCAACCTCACGTGTCCAGTAGAATTGAATCTGCTGATCTGACCACGTGTTCATCTTTTACCTGCGGTCAGCATGACAGACGGGTTGCAGTTGTTGGTGCAGCTGATCACGGCAGCGATGACCACCGAGCCGTGGGCCAGCTGATACTCCTGCCCGCAGTGCAGGAAAGGAACCCGCACGTCCTGCTTCTCCTTCGAGATGTGGAAGCCTTTGAAGCCGACCTGCGGGGAAACCGAGCAAAAGCAATAGACGCTAGATAACGCTCAGCTATCAGCTAACACTGCATCACCGGCATAACCCTGAAACATGCCCCAAATACGGGACTGGGTCGTGGTTATTAATCCGAGGACCGGCGGAGCCGCGTGTTCTTGTGTGTTACCTTCTCATCGAGACATCGCTGGAAGTCTTCCTTCATGCTGCTGACTGCCACTCTGTCCTGAGGCCTTTTCGGTCCGCTCACGCACGGCACCATGGAGCTCAGGTTGATCTCAATCACCTGCACAAAGACGATCCTTTCACTTTATCACACAAATCAACTCCTCTACTGCTGCACCTTTTCACAAATATGGCCACAGTGAGGGACTTCCAACCACCGCTAACATCATCAGTCCTCTGAGAAATCAGTTTGACACGTTACCTCGGAGTACTGGGGGTCTTCTGAGGGGTCTTCGTAGTTTCGGAAAAGTTTTACAGCCCTCATGTAGGATTCCAGCAATTCAAGTTTTTCCTGGGTAAAATCTGGAAGGAGAAGTGATGACACGTTATTCGACAACTCTTACAGAGTTAACAGAGGTAACAAACACGTAGCGGTGAACACCCAGTAAATTCAGATTGAGAGTGTGAGAATAAATCCAAGAATAACCCAATGGACCGGATCAGCCGCGGCTGTAATGAACGAAACTCTATATAAACTCTATATAGACTTGGCCGACTCACTTGTCTTTTTAAAGTGCCTGAGTGTGACCTGGTCGACGGGGAAGAAGCTGACAGTGGCGTTGTACTCTGGGCACATGTTGGCGATCGTGGTTCGGTCGGGGGCTGATAGCTGAGAGACGCCGGGCCCAAAAAACTCGACGAACCTCCCGGCGATGCCGGCTTGCCGCAAGTGCTGGGAAATCAATGCGCATGATACGTTAGTACACGAATGAAATGAGCGTTCGGTGCACTCTGAGGTGAAGGAATGAGCCTAATGGCACGTGAAGGGCAGCAGAGCAGTGTTACCTTTGTGATGCCAAGGACGATGTCTATGGAGGTGGTCAGAGGGTTGACGGAGCCCACCAGTTTACAGCCCACCACCTGGGGAAGGGTCAGAGACACCGGCTGGCCCAGCATCACGGCTTCTGACTCGATCCCCCCGACACCTGGTGGAGGAACGCGCCACAGACACAAAGAAACAAAGAAATGTTTAAAGAGCAAAAGCTTGCACTGTGGTGAATCAACAGAGGAACTATTTTATCTGCTCCCCTCTCGGACGAGTAACAACCATCAAACGTGGCTGTAAATTACAGTTCACGTGCAACAAAAATATCAACAACTGAAAGAAGTTTCAAGTTTAAAGAAGTGGTTTACCCCAGCCCAGGACGCCCAGGCCGTTGATCATGGTGGTGTGTGAGTCGGTGCCCACCACACTGTCAGGGTAGATGACACCGTCGCTGACCTGGACGACTCTGGACAGGTACTCCAGATTCACCTGGTGGACTGCGCCAACGTCCGGGGGAACCACGTTCACATTCTTAAATGCTTTTGAACACCACTGTTTGGTTGACAGACGGGCAAAAAACGTTTTGTTCACTTTGTGACTCATTTAAGCTGCAAACACTGTTTTGTTCTGTTCTGTAAAGTGGACAGATACCAAGCTCTTTTCACTGAAAGCTACGAAGCCATGAGTCAAAGTGTAAAACCTAGAAACCAGTTATAAAAAGAGCAAAACAAAACATTATGTGTAAAGTATTACTTTTGATATGAAGACTGGTTTAAATTCCACTTTTTCCAAACAACATAAAGGACATTTTAGGAAATACAGTTCCCTTTCTTGCTGAGAGGTACATCAGAATCTGTACGGTAAATATGAAGCCATAGCCAGGAGCAAGTCAACTCTACTCAGGACTATTTCTTGGTCAGGACTAGTTGCCAGGCAACCAGCGAAGACTCCAGGAAGTTACAAGTCACATAACCCCTATAAAACGGTGATTTGTGGGTTTTACACTTCGGTTTTTGCACGGATAAAACAAACAAGACGCAATGTGTTCATTAGTGAGCTTCCACTACACCTTTAAGACATTTATCTCCCTTCGACTGTCTCGTGTTAAGACACAATAAAAACAGATTGGCTGTACCTTAAAGAACTGAAGTCTCTCTTTGTTTCTGATCAGTTCCATTTCCTGATTCTTCATGGCTGTTTCAGTCCTGCAGGAAAAAGAACAAATCACCAGTAAACATGCTAAAGGGGAACTCTGTGAATCAGTGGCAATACGTCACATGACCTGCATGTGCCCTCTCTTCAAAGGGCTGGAACAAAGCAGTGACGTCTTTGATTTCCCTACGATTCTTAAAATAGTTAGATTAGTAGATTCTAATAGTTTGGAGATACAACACGTAACACCCGGACAAACAAAAGTGTCATTTTAAAAGTTCCAATATTTCATCTCATAATTTAATCATTTTGTGAGATTGTGTGTCACAAATCAACAGCCCACGACTCACTCGGACACCGGCTGCAGGTGGAAAGGGCAGAGGAGAGGCGTATTCTCGATCTGCTGGACAGAGGCTGGAGGCCGACCCGACGAGGCTGGAGCGTCACCGCAGGCGGCTTTGCTACAGGAGCCCCGCTGGCCCCCGCACTGTGAGCCTCCTCTGGACGGAGGCCTGGGGCGGGACGGACCCTGGCTCTGGTTTGGGCCGTCCCCTCCACCTGGATTTGGGGAATTCTGTATAGCACTGTGGATACAAAGTTATGAATGTAATATTACAAAATGTGTGTCCATCTTTTAGCTCTATGGTCTCACGAACTCTGCACTCGTTGTCACAGATAAAAGGCAAAGCGTAAACGCAAACGCACCATTTGCTATAATCAATCTGTAACGAGTGGTCTACAATGAGGTCTGTGGGGCATTTAGGGTTGATCAGGCCGGGGTCCACGCCATGTTTGGCCACAGCGTCCCTCATGGCCGCCAGGTCCACCATGGCAGGAATACCACTGTCAAAGGAAAGAAGAAGAAGAAGAATGAAACCATGTACATCTAAAATGTGAATATCGTGTTGATGTGAAGGAACACAGAGAGAGAACACGATGAGACATGAGATCTAATAAGGTGGAGAAGCCCAAATCCTTGTGAAACTCACGTGAAGTCCTGGAGAAGGACTCGCGCTGGAGAGAACGGCACCTCTGCTTTATTCTGCTGTTGCTGCCAATCCAGAACGTTCTGGACGTCTTCCTCTTTTGTGTAAAAGCCATCGCACTTACGAATAGCTGCCTCCAGTAAGATGCGGATGGCCAGAGGCAGCTTGTCTGCACCGAGAACACAAAACAGAGGCGGTTTAATTTCCCACAGTAAACATCGGGTAATTAAACCTATGACTGTCCTTGGAAGTAAACTGACAACTTGATAAGAGCGTGATGTGACAAACCAATGTAAACTCTTAAAGGTTAATTCAATCTATGGATATATTTACGAATGTTCTTTTAAGACTGCTCTTTAAGGCTTTTCACATGCGTCTGAGACATCCTGTGAAACGCCACGTCTTCACAACCATGCAACCTGTATAGCACAATATGCCGAGTTCTACTGTACAATGTAGCTTACTACTTCTGCACCGTGCATCTACATCTGAGTAAATATAAATGCTCCCTGCTAAAAGGTCTGGAAAAAGGGATACGCGTGCCCTTTCTCTTACTCACGGGGCTTCAACTCACCATATCTTGGATCATTTAATTTCTGTGGATTGAAGAACTTGATCCCGCCATCTTTCAGCGTGTCAATTAGATGGCTGAATGTGTGCTCTGCAGAGGGAAACAAACGTTTATCTAAACAACTATTATAGAATTCCAGCCTGCGTGTTACAAGGTGAGGAAATGTCCAGATGTGTGCGTGTGTGTTTTCTTTTCAGCATGTCTGCTTGCAGGTCGGCCCTGTTTAATCTGCACCATTACTATAAGAAACTAAGCACATTTACCCAGTGAGGATCTCCTCAAAACACGGCAGTCCAGGCCAGGAAGAGGCTTAAACAAATCTGTGCCGCTTCTTCTTCATCCATAAAAATGGCTTATTGCATACCATGTTGTATTAGCGGTTATTAGTAGCTGAGCAGTTAGTCTGAAGAATAGCCAAACTCTGAATTAGACTGTACTGTAAATAAGCTTCTTGGATAATGTAACAGAGAAAAATACATTTTGGGGGCAGAATGTAAATGCAGAGACGAGAATGAAATATATGTTTCTGGTCTATGTCTACCTTTGTGGTAGTTAGTGTAAGTGTAGTAAAAGTGTCCTGTCTTTGGCTGCATCAGGTTCTTCATGACAGTACAGAATCTAAGGGTGGTGGCTTCAGGCTAAAGGACAAATGCTAGTAAATGTAGGTTGTAGTTGTTTAACATTGATGAAATTCTCCTTTAAAACTTGGTGTAAAAAAAAACAACTAAGATAAGCAAAGCAAACTCTGAGCCCCTATGGACAGAGTAATCTCTTAAGTCTCAGTTTTGCAGTACTCACGGGTCTAACAACAGGATATCATATTGTAACTTTGGAGCTTGTGTTACCAGCTTTGAAAGCAAAACTTTTGTGATCATTATGAAACTAAAACGGCATAAAACACACAAATGTATTTTTTTTAAGCCTGCACTGTAGTTTTTGGTTTCCCAAATCCTAAATACGTATTTACTTTAGGTGAAAGTCAAATGCCTTCACACACTGGGGAAAAGGGAAAACGCTACATACATATGGCAGAATAATCCAAAGCCAACTTTTCAACGTAACTTTAAATGCTCCTGTTTCACTGAGATGCTTTTGGCAGCTAGTAGAGCCAATGCAAAAACTAAGTCATAACCCTGATACAAAGTAGGCCGAACGGAAAACATGCTGCAGCATACACACAACACAACAAACACACCAGTCAGATCTTATGGAGATTGATCCTTTAATAAACCAGGCTTCATGAAAACCCACTATTAATGTTAGACAGCTTAAAGGAAAAATATTAAATAAGTGAGTCAATGCTACACCATCAATTGGGTGTTTTATCGGTGGCCTACGCTCCCACTCCCAACAGATCCGTTAGGTGTTGAAAGAAAAAGCATTCTTTGTCTTGTTGTACATTACAATAACTGGTAAAATCACATATTGTAAAGACAAACTGACGATATTTTAAAATGGAGATGGTGTCAGCGAACATCCTCGCACGCTAAATCATCTCTGCATGTGTCCCGATGACGGTGTGAAGAAGACAGCTACAAAGCTAGCTACGGTTCAAGTTGCTAACACTGGTCCTTATCGGGAGGCACAACCAACGACTTATCGTACAACCGGCTGAACGTTTTGAGGAGATAAGAAAAGCAAGGTAATTAGCACACAGTTAAAGCGTAACTATAAAGTACGGTAAAGCTGTGACATTCAGAGCAAAGACACACATCTAGCTTGCGTCATTAGCTAATTTAGCAGCTCTTGCTTAGTTGTAAAGCAAAGATTGCCAAGCTAGCTATTGTTAGCTTGTATGTCTCCAGTTTGACGCCGGTACACTTTGTGTAATGTTACCAAAAAGCAAACGATCGCCATTTTCAGGGGACGGGTGTCTGTTTTAATCGATTCCTGTCTCCGCGGCGGATCGGATGACGGCTTGCTAGGTAAGGTTAACAGAAGACACCTCTTTACCTTTGAGTGGGGAAGTGAGCGCCATGATGACTTCTGAAATCAACACGACCTGTTCTCACGACTGCACTGCCGACACCGAGCCGACCAATCAGAACCCAGAGATCTACAGCCACGCCCATCCACCATTACTGACTAAATGAAAACAAAAACATTTTAAAACAACATAAATAAGCTGGAGCCATTTAATCCCACTGAAGTTTATTTTGTTTTTACAAGATATCACTCACTTATTCTAGAGATTCTATAGCTTAGCAACCATTTTGTGTAATTCATACTGCTACTGCTACTACTACTGAGCATAAAAAGTCATGCTTGACATTAAAAAGTAAAGAAAATGTAACTCAATGTCCAGTTATTAGCTTTTACTGGAGCTTTCAGACACATCTCAGTCTTCACATGATGGAGGTTGCTCAGTCGTAATGGAAATAGCTCCCTCACTCGTCACATCACCAAAGATATCATATGTGTATTGATGTATTATTAATACAATGATGCTAACATTGTATTGTTATTAAAGTTACACAGGTAAAGTGAATACAAGACTAAATTAACCAAGGCCTAAAATACAACTCATGCATGAAAACATTCTTTAATGTCTGGAGATCATCCTGCTTTGTGCGGCCACTATAGTTACAAAGCTGCATGCCTGTATTGGATACAGGCTGCGTTAGGTACCTGTGGTTCATTTCCTTACTTTAGAAACGGCACCGTACTACATACAAATAAAACCAGAGTATTCAAAAATGTCTGCGACTGACATTGACTTTAAAAGTGCTAAAGCGCTGGCGTAAGGTCTCACGTGACAGTACAGATGTGACTCATGCTGCCTTCAGGGCACCTCCGACTTCAAACAGCTTCAAACACCCCTGCTGGAGAGTCGATGTTTGCTGCATTCAAGCGCTCTTGGTCAGAGATTAAAACCATACTGTAGCCTACCCTTTAAAAATAGTAGTTCTTGTAGCATATAGAGCAAATATGTGTGATGCTGCTGCTTAATCTCTGTCTTCAGATATTAGTGGGTGAGAGAACATTTACTTAAGTACTGTACTTGCTACTCCACTACATTTATTGGACTGGTGTAATTAGGCCTGTTCATTTGTAGATTAAATTTTAAATGAAAAACCTATGATGAGTTTATAAAATATAATACACATTATAGAAGCAACTAATAGTATATAAACTAGTTAAAATTGGTCTTCTCGAGATCATCTTAAACATTCACATTCTCAATCATCATAATATAATATTGACATGGACTAATCTGCTGCATAATGAGTACTTGATACTTTAAAGTACATTTTGCTGATAGTGCTTAATACTCTTACATAAGATAGTGTAAGATATTGAATGTTGAATTTACTTGTAAGAGAGTAATATCGTGGTAGTCCTACTTGTATTTCTTCTTGCACCGCTCAGTGCTCCAGACATTAAGCCATTTATCATTTCGTTAGTTCATTGGTTGTATGTGTTTGATTCAATTCCTACGTTTGAATCGGGGCTTGAATGCATCACCATCGTCAAATTAGCTAAACAAACAGCTAGCTAGGTGGCTACACAAACAGCTAGCTAGGTAGCTAAACAAACAGCTAGCTAGATAGCTAAACAAACTTAACCGTCACATTGGTCACTTGGAAGAGGAAACTAGTTTCACACCACGTGTTTTTAATCAAGGAAGAGTTGGTACTCTTGACACACCTCAACAGCTCTTGACCTTTCACCTCTGACAATGTTTGTTCGGAAGCAGTAATGGACGGAAGACACGACCCACCTTGTAGCAGAGCAGGCCGTTTGAGTTTAGCAAAGCAGCTCAGTTCTGCAACTGTGGGCGTGAAGGCGGGAGTTGTACACGAGCTACACGACCCTCTGACAGGTACGTTTAATCGGCGTGTTCGCGTTAAATCTCAGGTGTTACACGGCTAAAGTGTCGCCCGCGTTGTTGGCTAGTTGGGCTAACACCCCGCGACATTGCACGTGCTTCGCCAAACGTTGACAGACAACAATAAAAACGCGACATCAGCTGATTTAACTTTCACATGGTTGTTATGAAACGGTGCCTGTTTTTATTTATTTATGTGTAGTTAAAGACGTAGATTTGTTTTTGGTCTTGTTGTCGATCACAGTGCTTCGATCACCAGCTGCACGGAAGGAGTCCTGTCCTGTCTTGTACTGTACATTTCATCATCAAGCCTGTCTGTGCAGTCAACCCTCCCCCTCTTTGTCCTATCTTTGTATATCATGGACGTTATATAGTAAATACGTACTTTGTAGTGTAGCCTAACAGTTCCGTATGAATGCAGCCTGACTGGTGTGTTTTTGCTGACAACACAAGCAGCCATTCATCTCTCAGTTGTGACTTAAATATTTTAAATTCTGTTGAATTGATTTATCAATTAAGAGAACATGATCATCGTTCCAGTTTGTCAAATGTGAGGATTTGTGTGTTTGTTTTATCACCATTGACTTAATGTCTTTGGGTTTTGTTGTGGTTCTCGGACCAAACAAGCAATTTTCACTATATTGACATTTTATAAACCAAATTATTAATCAATTAAGCTAGTGTTACGCCCCGTCTAGGGTTTTTTTATGAGCGTAGCATAAAGTGAAAAAAAGAAATACCCCCACCAGAATTTGCAGATCCAAAAACCCACAGGTTATTTATTCACAAGCACTCTTCTCTTCAGGGAGGGCAATGCCAACATAACAAACAAAACAGGCTAGAATGAACCCCAACTAAATTGCCTACCAAACCAAAAATATGAAAAGAAAATACAGGGGTCTCTTACCTAACTTCCTATATTCAAAAACAGGAGAAAAGATGATCACAATAAACAAAAATGGCTTCCCTCCCCTACGGTGTGAATTCTGCA
>JAVQJL010067217.1:0-126450 GCA_036024295.1 Nannoperca obscura
TAAGCATGTGGCCCTCGTTTAACCACATCACCATCTGAACTTCAAAATCCCAAAATGACATGTATGCCATCACACTTTCAAACTTCACAGCTGCTTGAGGAAGGAACTTATGTAAAAAAAAAAAAAGAAGAAATCCATAAAAAGTATTTGTTTTGCTCAATTTCTAAGTACAATGTTACCTGTTCTGTATTACAGTGAAAAAATAAACATCTGTTGGAAAGTACAAATTGATGACAAGGAACCTAGTTTGAGATACTGCATTTGATGTCAAGTAAGGCATGGGCAGACATGACACGTGGAAAGAAAAAGGTAATGTTATGTGGATTTCGGACAATGGGGACAGATTTGTAGATTTAAAGGACAGCGTCTATCAAGCCTGATGCAAACAATGTTCTCTGGTTCCTTGACACACACGCACACAAACAAATCCAAAGGCTTGACAGTGCTTATACCCAAACAAATACCCTCAATACTAAGAAACTGTATTAAAAAATAAAATGCATACAAAATATCTGGATTATTTCAAGTTTTTCATAAAATCTTCCCCAAACTGCTATTGGGATATTAACCATTTCCACATTAATCTAGATGTTCATCTGGTGTGGATGTTCAGAAACACCGGACAGATTTTGCCAAGAATGACCTTTATCAAATCATGAACACAACGCTCCTACCAACACAACAAACCAGTTAAGTCAAACCATCAAATCTGGAGAAAAGCTCTATTGCCTTTTCTTGGCAGGAATGAAATGTGTAAGTGGATTTATAGCAAGGTCACGACAGTGATGAATCGAGTTGCTTGATTTTATGTGCAAGCATTAAATGCTTGTGTATAGTTTCTATTTGGTAATCTTTCTTTTTCTAGTTTTTATATACCTCTGATATTTATTATTTGACTTCTATACTTATCTGTACTAACCGCTAGGGATAAATGAAGGGATATCTTACATTATACTCAAATGTAATTCCAAATTAAAAGCTTGTTGTCAGTTGCCGGATTTATAATTAGCTCTACATAATAGTGGGAAATACAATCATTTATTACAAAACAATTAAATTGCGGCCTAAAATTCATTAAAAAAGTGTTTTCCCTGAAAATTGGAACCTCACACCGTTGGTAATGGGAACTAAAATCTTGGAATTGCATGAAATCTTCACCCAATTACCAAATAAAAAGAAGACAACATCCCTTTACATACCATCACGGGAAACTAAGCAGACCAAACAACCGATAATAGATTGTGGAGCTTTTCAAGTAGTTCCAAAAACCCCAAAAATTAAAAGTCATTTAAATAACATGCTTACTAGGGTATTCAAAACCAAAGACTGTGATGAATATCAAAGCTTTCAACTGATTCTAAGGCCTATAATAAAAATGACCACTTCCTCCCCCCAATTAACTTGGAATATTATCAGTTTTACAGTGTGCTCTGTTAAGGATCCTGGCTCGCAGAAAGCTGCAAGATGAACGCTGCAATCTCCTACAGTAGAAACCGCTTGTAGTGATTACGTCTGTTCGGGTCAAATTGATCGCTATGAGTGGCTGGTTTTTAGAACCTCGATTTTGTTTCTTTTTCTATGGTTCTTATGCAGATAACAATCTAAATTGACATTTTTGTATTGCCTGCATAACTATAAAGTGATGAAACGGACAGCTTCGCTATTTACTGAATTTTACTCCGTTTCAAAACACAGCACAGCTTTTTCAAATTATTGCTGTACAAATTAAATGACTGTAGCCTGAGGAACACCACGTTTCTGCTGCTGCGTCTAATTGGCTCGTTTGTTATAAGCTTCGTGAAGGCTACGTTTTTCATTGAGAGAAAATTATTATTTCCCCCCCCCCCCCGTCCTGATTCCAATGTGCACACAGCACCAGCCACAGGTGGCCGGCCGGAGACAGACGGGTCACTGGCAAAGTATCGTGAGCGGCTGATCACTGTAACCGTGATCACTGTAAGCGGTTTCCACTGTAATTGGACAATGTGTCTGCGTACGTAACATTGAGGCCCGCTCCCTCACCACAGAAATCTATACAATTAAACCTAGTTTCCAGCGTTGGCCGCATTGTACCTGTATGTATGATATACTTAATGCCCATGGTTTACACACATTACATCCAGCAGCGAGACAGAGAACTAAAGAAGATGGCTGCCATGAGGGCTCACAACATTGTTTTCTACAAGCCAAGCCACTGGCAAGTTTGATGCCAGGTCATTTGCTTATGCTGGTGTGGTTCCAGTCTGTTAGATGTCCATTTCAAACTGAGAATCATCACCTTGAAAACAAACACAAGAAGAAAAAGACAGCGAGGTTTTGAGACACATCCAAAGCAGGCTGGGATGTTTAATTATCATGGTGGTTATTAAGTGGAAGAAAAACATTACAACAGCAGAGGGTGTGTTTGTCACATGTTGGAGAAGAGAGGGATTGCTGACTAATTAAAATAAAACAGGTCCTATTACACAAGTCGGTTACTCAATCCATAGTGTGTCTTTACCGGTTGTGGGTTTGCCATCATGGTTGTTGATGTGGTTGTTGGCTTCATTCTTCTTGTTCTCACTCAGGACATTTAAGGTGGTCACTCCGGGGATGACAGGCAGGTGAGCTGGGGCAGTCTGCGCAATGGGGGAATTGCGCCTGTCCAACAGGAACTTGCGGTCATAGATGATCCGGGTTCCTGCAAACAAGAAACATATCAGGTTTCAGGTTGCTCATTCTCTGTCCGAGGAAACGTCTAATGAGGTGCTGTCAAATGTTTTATGAGCCAAAAGGCTGGTCTTCATCCACAGAGCCCAGATTCAAGTGTCAGTCACCCTGTCAATAAGCATCTACCTACAACGAGCATTCTCTAGTTAAACCACTTGTTATCCCCACCAGGTCCAGACTGTTCTGTGCAGGGCTTTACAACTAAAAATGAATAAATAAAACAAGTCCAAATTAACATCAAATTTCCAACCCCCCTAAAAAAGTTTGTCTTTTGGTCAAAAACCTGTCTATCTGGTACTTGTTTGCTTTCTAAATGTGAAAAAAAGGCAGTTCTACTGTAGTTTCACTTCATCATTTTTCTGTGTGTGCCCTACTGTGATGGCTTTATTCCCCCAGTTTGGAAACTACAGCTGTAAATAATACTCATCCTAATAGTCTCAAACAAAATGTGTACTTGAATTATAAAGCTGAAATGATTAGTCAATTAATTGCTCTGCTGATCTACAGAAATTCTATAGGCTAATACTATAACAATCAATTCATTCTTGAGTTATTTTTTAATGCAATAACGCCACAGATTCTATTCCTTTGTGCAGATTTGCTCATTGTAAATCGATTATCTGTTGACTTGTTGACAAAAATATCAAACAAAATCCCTGTGCAGAAAGACTCTTTCTGCAAAGATATAAGACATGTCAGTAACACAGTGTTTACATAATATATCACGCAGTCATGCAGTGAGTACAATTATTGTACTTCCTTATTTCGAAGGGCCTTTTATACGCACTGAAATGAATCTTTTATTGCAATCTGGCTATAATCCAAACAATATGATACACAGCTGATGTACAGTATATGCTTTACGCCGGTGTTTATCACATTCCTGTCTGACATGGGCGGCAAAAACATCATTTTCACCTTCTTTCAATATAATATAGGTTTCGAGGCATTTATCGGAATCTCTGCGCTGCAAAGCGGCCAATCAGGCAGCAGGTAGAGAGCACAGAGGCGGGGCTAAGCTTTGTTTTTATTTTGATCAAGATGACAAGGCAGCCTAGGCCACAGTGACATGGGCAGTTAAAGGGTTGGTGAGAGCACACAGGGCTAATTATCCTCCATTTTCTTACAAAATTGGACATCCCCTTACCTCCGGGAGTGGTAGAGAATAAAGTGCCTCCAGGGGTGGTACAATAGTCATGAGGTAGCTGCGTTGTGTCGTTGATCAACACCGTCCTGGTCGGGATGGCCCTGCTCTCGCTAAGCTGACGACTGGTCGACATTTTCAGCGCCGATTGGGTGACAAATGCAGCAGTTACAGAAAATTGGGGTGTTTAAATCCCGACGGACGGTGGAAACCCGGGCCGTTCCCCACTCTCTTAAATCACCCCAAAAGCTTTCTTGTCTCTCCTTTCGTCGTCCCAGCCGTCAGCACCGTCCCCTCCCTCACCAAGGCAGGAAGCACGACAAGCTGCGGGCGGATGTGAAGTCATATGCTGCCCGCCTACTTTTTTGTTTTTGTTTACTTTACGAAACATCTGTAATTTTTATTGTCGCGTTTTTAGATTCGGCTTCGGTGTGATGATTTCTACCTAACCTGAACTTAATCTGTAAAACGACACCCCAAACGTTCACAACATGAATAAGTGGCCTCACAATAAATCTAAATGTAACGACGAAAGCCTGAATGTTCTTCTCATTCTTTGCTAAAATTGAAATTGTTAGCTAGCACAAGTTCTGCCATTGTGCGCATGAGCCAAAGCGTTTAAAACAAGCATACAGATCACGTTATTCCGCAAAATCGAGTGGAAATTAAAGGGAACTTAAATAATTGAAATGTCCACGTATATTTATACTTTTTGAGGTTCCTAAATGCTCAACTTTAACAAATTAAAACTAGCTTAGCTGTCAAACTGTTGAAGTCTAATCAAACGCACTGGTTCGATGCTGCGTTCGAGGGCTTCTCGTAATTTCTTCCACAGGACAAAATACAGAATGGCTGTGGCTGCTTGATCGAGTTGGCAACATTTCCACTTTAGTAATATGGAAACACAAGATTTAGAATTTAAATACAAGGTTAGGACCCAGATTTTCTTACTTGATTGTACTGCTTCTTGTTTTTGGTCCAATCACTAATGTGCCTGATGTAAATTTTTATGGAGCTATGGGAGATCATCACCTCTATACTGTTAGTAATAAAATGAATTACAGAAGATTACAATGCTTTGAGATAGGGGTTTATTTGTACAATTACTGATTAGTTAGATAGCTTAATGGATAGCATTACAACCATTTAAAATAGCAATAATTGATCAATGCAAACCATTAATGAGTGTAAATAATTGTAATAAAGTTACTAAAATACATGGTTTCATGTTTCAACAATTTCAGACCTGCTCCAGGAAACGATTTTCTTGTCTGTGCCTATAAATAATGAGTCAAAATGCTTATATTTGACACAAATCTTGTGAGTTTGAGGACAAATAGTACTTTATAGTACTATAGTAATTCGGCAAAATTATTTAATTATTAAACAGAACATGGTCAGTTTATCACGAGAGTCTGTTCTGGATCATGATTCATCCTGAAGAGATAACACACCCTGATCAAGGGCCACAGAAGGTAGGCTGGCTGTGAGTAATGCTAACCACTGTACCACCACGCCACCCCTGATTATTTCATTACTTCGTTAACTGCAATACAGAAAAGTAAGTAATATTTACTTAATACCGCTCATTCTTTTGCACGCCAAAGAAATCATATCTGTGATCATATATTGTGTTTTGATATTTCCGATAGCCCCTGAAGGGATCAGCGGCAAAGTGCGCATGCGCTGTGCTCTCTCTGTCTATTCTACTCACTACCCAGCACCTACGTTTCCGTCCGCCGCCATCCTCCACCTCAGAGCCAGACAGCAACACAAACCAGCACTTAAACATGAGCTTCACGGTGGAAGAGAGAGGAAACCCGAACTCCCTGAACTACCGCTTGTTCTTCAGTAAGTAGAAATCAAGAAATCACACTTTGCTACTTTGAGAGCTGTCCACAGATCCCACAGGCCAGCCGCGACCTCCCACGTGTCACTTCATTTATTGTTTGCTGCATCACAGGATTAATATTGTTAACATGTGTTCTTACACTGGAAGTTACACACGAATCTTCATTTGTTTTGGTTAGTCATCTGACCCGGTTAGAGTTGAGCCAACCAGTCGTGCCGGTGTTATCGGGTAACACCGGTCCCAAGGAAGATGATTTGGTTTCTAATATACAGTATATGCGTTACTGTTGACCTAACACCATCCACTAATTCTGGCTGAACTTTGCTGAAGGAAGTTGTTTATTTCGGGAAGTCTTGAACACGTCACCTGGCGTACAATCATGAAACCGTGCAGTTGGTGGCACAACGCCCTCTCTTATAATACCCGCATGAACCCTTTGATAATGATCTGACTGAGAGTTGTTAACCTGTTGGACAGCATGCCGTCTGCACAGACACAAGAATGATTATCATCTTAACCTTTTCAAAATATCCTGTTGCTCTTTTACAGTTTGTTGTCACATTTCATTGTTTTGAAAAGACAAATCAAGTCTCAGGTCTGTCAGAATGGCCTCAAGTCACTAGTCTTAATCATCACAATGCAAGACTTTTAAGGTGTCTGATTGCAGATCATAGTCATTACAATAATGGCATATGTGTAAAATAAGCCTGTGTGCTCAGCCAACGTTAGTAAAGTAGTAGTAACTGTAAGCAGCCACCTGCTCTATTACGTGTGCACTGTCCAGATTGGCCGTTGAGCCGTAAATGGCAGAGGCCGTGAGAAATATACAGTTTCTCATAACTATTGCTACAGACAAAAATGCATCAACAGTAACCTGTGTTTTTTTTGTCAAGATCACCAAGCAACTTATTGGCACACCCTCAGCCAGAAGTGAAAGTAAGCAGTAAAGAAAAACTGTGTACTCTGTTGGCAATTCACATGGACACGATGACATCATATTTGCTGCTGTGGGACGCTCACATGTTGACATGAGACAGATTAAAGCTGCTTGTATCTCATGCGTGTCAGATTCATGGAGTGTTTAATCCGACTGTCTTACAGAAAATGCTGAAGGAAAGTACGTCTCACCGTTCCACGACATACCAATATATGCTGATGAGAGTCAGGTACGGTCACTTTTGATGTGCGTACCCTTTAAACCTTACCCGCTGGTTAAATGCCACCTACGGTGCTGTCACGGATGTGTCGTTTTGCAGTTGACTACAGCCTCAGACATTACAGACATTGGACTGTTTAAGTAATTCTCTCCAGAATAGCAAGGTCATAGTCTATTTGCGAAGGCAATGGCCTTTACTCTTTATTTTCTCATTGCTGTGTCAATATCTCTTGTGATTGCAGTGGAATATCTATTATCTTATCTTTCTGAAACCATGAATCCTGTTTATGGAAAAGTGTTTATCAAAGTGAAATCCAGAACGTAGCACATTTATTTAAACGATATGTGTTTTCACTTAATTCATATACTATTTCAGAATATATTTAATGATAATTATGACAGATTCTTGTCTCTAACAGAACATATTTCACGTGGTTGTTGAAGTACCAAGATGGACAAATGCAAAGATGGAGGTATGAGTCTCAAATTATCTTCCACCGCCATCAACTTTCAGATCAAGTTTTAGCAGTTTTGGCTTCTGCATGACCGCAGTGTACTTATCAGTTTGTTCAACAGGTTGTAAAATAATTTCATTAACCCCTGACTCATATCATGTCTTTTAACCCATAAAAGAACAAGCTGAAAGTTAAAAAAGATTAAACATTGATATTTACCACGTTATTATTTAAAAAATGAGAATATTTAATGTGAATTTAGTCATATAATGTATTTAACTGCAACTGGGTATAAATGTGAAGTTCCTCTATGGCAATAAGACCCCACAAATGCCCTTTAAAATGAATTAATTAGTCTTAAAATTAGTCTTGTGTCTTTAAAAGTAACAACAATACATTTTCATTTCAGATCGCTACAAAAGACTTCTTGAACCCAATAAAGCAAGACGTGAAAAAGGGCAAGTTGCGATATGTTGCCAATGTTTTCCCGCATAAGGGCTACATATGGAACTATGGAGCCATTCCTCAGGTTAGTTTTTTTTATCTGCAAGATTTCCAAACTGTGCTCGTGGGAGACCAGCCCTGCGACGTTTAAAATGCACAACAGCAAACGTCCAGTAGCTGCACTTAACTCAGCCCGCATGCTTTGCTTTGTGATGTTTCAGACATGGGAAGATCCCGCACACAAAGATGGAGACACCGACTGCTGCGGTGACAACGACCCCATTGATGTCTGTGAAATCGGCAGTAAGGTACAACGCCGGCTGATGGGTTTTTACATCCTTATTGTTCACTAGGTCATTAATTCACGCTGATTATCGATTTTCATTGTTTGTTGTGTACACTACTGGTGACAGCAGAAGATGAATTGTAAACTGTAATATCTTCTCTAGGTGTGTTCCCGTGGGGAGATAATCAAAGTGAAGGTGCTCGGGATTCTGGCCATGATCGATGAGGGGGAGACTGATTGGAAAGTGATTGCAATCAATGTAGAGGACCCTGAAGCCAACAAGTTCAACAGTAAGCGCCTCAATTTATTTAAGCCCCTCTCCTTTTTTTCCCCATCTGAGTGTCTTTCCTGCGTCTGTCAAACTGAACTTGTTTCGTTGTCAATGTTCAGACATCAGCGATGTCCAGCGCCTGAAACCTGGTTATCTGGAGGCCACGGTGGACTGGTTCAGGAGGTACAAAGTCCCAGATGGGAAACCAGAGAACCGGTTTGCTTTCAACGAGGAGTTCAAAGACAAGGTCTCCGCATGACAAACCTTGCTTAGCCACCATTTTCACTGTTGCCTTGTTCCCTTTCGAACTGTTCACTCGCTGTGCTGTGAGAAAGAACACTTTCAAGGAATCGCAGATTATGACCGTGTCAAACTTTCTTGCATAAATGTGCACAGTTGACTGTGAAAACTTTACTTTTTTTGTGTGTGTTTCAGGACTTTGCCATTAAAGTAATCAAAAGCACTCACAACTTCTGGAAAGCCCTCATTTCCCAAAAGACCAATGCCGGTGAACTGAACTGGTAAATCCTGTTCTTGCTGCTTTGACTACGGCTAAAAATACAGTTGCTTTGTGAACAAATGTAGACTGAAATGTAAGCATGTATGGCTTCTTGACTATATTAATGACTACGTGTTATCACACAATACAGCAAAAACACATGTGTCTCGACTGGCGACAGCCCTTACTGCTGCTCCGTGGATGAGGCTACAGCTGCTGTTGGTGAAGTAAGATTTAGTTTGTTCCCTTTCCCCAACATAATGACATCTGAAATTTCGACACCAGGCCTCATTCATCCTTGATTATTATTTCATAACTGATATTTCATTCTATTTTTAGACAAGTCCTTGTGGAAAAGAAGAACCTATCCCCTCATCAGGTAGCGTTTCCAAAGGTTTTCCCCTAAATAACGTCCAAATTGTTGAATTTCTGCTGAACTTGATTGATCGGATGTGGGATTATGACTGTGATGTTTTCATTTGCAGTAGATAAATGGTTCTACTACGACAGGAAGTAAACCAGGAGATTGGAGCAAAGCAAAAGGCTCATCTCTCATAGGACTACTCGAAGGTGGTCTTACATTAGGAACCAATCGGATGGCGGGATGCAACATGGATGGCTGTGTCTGGGCTGGCTGTTTTCCTGTAGATAGAGAGATAGTGGTTAGATACTGTAGAAAAAGAGTTTGGTTTAAAAAAAAAAAAGAAAAGGTACTCATGTCTTGACCAATGAATTTTCACTTATTTAACAAAAATGTCCTTGGAGATGTGCTGTCATGAGGATATGCGTGTTAGTTACTTGTATGAAACTGAACTGCTTTAATAAAGTTTCTCTGGTTAAATTATCATCGTATGATTTTATTTTTCTCCCCCACACCACTGCACTGAAAAATAAGTTAATTGCATAAGACTTGTCTGTTACAGAGTTTATTCTAAATTAGTAGCAGAAATCCTTTAAAAGTCTCACAATGGAGAAATTTACATTGTTGCAGCAAAAGTGTGAGACTTGCTGTATTTTAGTTTCTTTAACACCAGTCAGTGAACTAAACTTCTCTCATTGTTATATTGCCACCTAGTGTTCAGCCTACATTAGCTTTCATTTTTTATGGATGGCTATTTATAATGTGTGAGGTCATTCCTTTGGCTTAAATGTTTGTCACGAATGTGTACGGTCAGGCTTTGTGCTCCTTTTATATTCCTGTTGACAAAAATAGTGGAAAATAGTAAAAAATGGTAAACAATAAAGGGGGGGGGGGGTGGAATCAAAATCTAAAACATTTTAGTTACGACAATTAATTGTGTAAATACTCTTTTTTTAAAGCAAACGTGTAAAGGCTTAAAGGGAAGTAGTACACAGATATTAAGAATATAATATTTGTGACTAAACTCTACTAGCAGTATCACAATATTTGAAATGAAATCAATCTTTGTGCCCTTACATAAAAAAAAGGTATGACTTCGCTTACATGAGATGCTGTAGAGAAAGACCGTCCAAAAATACATTTCTTTGGTCACTTCGAACACTGGCAGTGTTTATATTGTAGAAAATAACATATAAAATCTGCCGAATCATTTTACAGTAAAATACCTACTGTTAAAGACAACAGTGCGATATTGTAAGTAATTATTTTAAATAATTTGTAAAGAAAGAACAGGCTGCCGCAATAGTTGCCATCGTAGTGACGTATTTCCGGTTAACTGTCAAACTTGTGTGCTTCACGTCGCTCGACGGGACAGGCTGAGGCTGGACGATAAACCGACAGACGGGCACCTCATAAATTCGGGAGAGCAAGGTAACACCTCCCCTATTTATATATTAAGTTTCCTTTGTTCTAGTTCCACATGTCTGCTTAATTCTTCTTCTCTGCTTGCTGAACCGCTTTCCTAACATTATAAAGTTACTGCTTTGGTCATTCTGGACATTTTTGCGCGCTCACGTTGTTTACCACATGTATCGTTGTTTACTCTATAACAGCTGATGTCGGTACTACTAGCTACACGTGACAGGCCGAACTGTGGCAGTAATAGTGAAAACGCTGGTCGTTTCTGAGGAGCTTAATCACGAGTTTATTGCTCTGTCGTGTTTTATGCCGTTTATTCAGGTATATTTGTTTCGGAATACTGCTTTGAGATTTGCATAAACACCTGATCCTATATATGACAAGACGTTTTTGAGGGTTAGCTTGACCCACAGCTCATGGTGTGTTATGGTGTTGAATCTATAGACGTAGGAAGGAAATGCCATACTTTATCATTCTGGTGTTTACCGTGACCCAGCTGAAACATTGCATGGTAAAATTGTAAACAATGGGTTCTTTCCCCGAAGCCTTAGTCACTGAAGGCCTCACTAATCACTGCAACTAGCACACCAAGTCCCACAGAGAGTGACAGGTGTGTGTGTGCCAGTGTGAGTAAGAGAGGGAAGCAGGGGGTGCCTGCGGAGATCAAGTGTCCGTGCCACAACCTGTCATAAAAATAGTCAGAGGAAGATCAGTGTGACTTAGTCAGACAGCTCTTAGAACAAACTAGCATCTAAAAATCATCTAAGGCCAGTTTTTTTGTTTAGTTTGCCCTCCTTTCCTTTCGTGCGTTAAAGCTTGAGTGATTACACAGAGCTTACACATACCAGCAAAGTAATCCAGGGTTAGAAATAATAATTAACAATGAGCTTCAGTGCTAGATTCTGTAATGCAACCATGTCCGAGTGCAGTTAAATTCTGTACTTATTTGTCTTTACTTGCAATACACTCTTTCATTTACTCACGTGTGCGCTGTGACAGGAGAGGGGTGTTGACAGAAGTTTGAACATGTTCTTCTTTAATGTATTATCTGTATTACAGGACGGTCGAGGGAAATGTCTTTTATATTTGACTGGATCTACAGGAGCTTCAGCAGTGTCTTGCAACTATTAGGTAGAGTATTATCCGAGCTTAACCACCAGAACTTGTTTGTCATACAAAATAAATTGCTATTTAACATCAGTTCTCAAACAGTCCTGACAACATTGTGCTGTTTGACATTACCCTCCTCCACTAAAATGTCTGTAGCTCACCAACCACACTGACTTCATGCTTGAATAAGATATTGCCACGAAGGGAATCTGTTTTTTGTCAAAGTGTCAGAAACATTGCATCAGACATCATGTCTGATGTTTTTTTTCAGTCTGTATACATTTCTGTCTTTTTGTCAGCAGAAGTCAATGAAACTATGGGGCTGCAGACAAAATACAGCACAAATAGCACAAAGGATGAGAATTTTACAGTGCATTTGAACAAATAGGTCAATGCAGATCTCTGGTTGGTACAAATACAACATTTTTTTTCCCCCATTCACTTCAGTGGGAAAGTGTGTCCAAACTTTTTACTGGCACTGTATTTATTCAGAATCACTAAATCCTTTTACATTTTGGTATATTTCACCAGTTCCAGCCCAAATACTCACACCTGTGCTGCCTTTCAATTTATTTTTGATATTATCTATATTTATAAAAAGACACCAATCAATCTGCATAAATGTGTAATAATACTGTTTGATTATAACTTTAATGGCATTCCTGAAGATGACAAAAACGATAACCTGCCGGTCTTCCTCCTGCTGCCCATCGTCAACCTCTTCAAGACCTGAAATAGAAAAAATAATACAAGTTTATAGTGAGTTTACATTAAATTGACATCCACTTGTTTTCTTTTCATCATCAGGTTTGTACAAGAAGACTGGCAAGCTAGTGTTCCTTGGACTAGACAATGCTGGAAAAACAACACTCCTGCACATGCTCAGAGATGACCGGCTGGGACAGCACGTGCCGACGCTACATCCAAGTACATTCAGCCATTTGACATGTTGTCAGTTCAGCAATCAGCCTTGTGTTTCATGCTTCATCGCTTATCTAAAGTCGGTGCTTCCCCTCTGCCCTCAGCATCCGAGGAGCTCACCATAGCTGGAATGACCTTTACGACGTTTGACCTCGGAGGTCACACACAAGGTGGGAATAAGTAAAAGGCGGTTTGACGCACCGGCAGCTGCCACTTGCGTGTTACATAAACGCTGAACTTGTTTTGCTCTCACAGCACGAAGGATCTGGAAGAACTACCTCCCAGCCATAAACGGTATAGTCTACCTGGTGGATTGTGCTGATCATGAGCGACTAGCAGAGGCTAAAGTTGAACTGGATGTAAGTTAATTGTGTTGTATTTCACTTCTATATCTACACACTTGTTCATAGCTTTGACTGATACGAATGGTGCCTTTGATGAATATTTGACACTTCCCCTCTGCAGGCCCTGTTAACAGATGAAACCATCTCAAACGTCCCTGTTCTCATCCTGGGGAACAAGATCGACCGTCCAGAGGCCGTCAGTGAAGATGCACTCCGAGGAATGTTTGGTCTTCATGGACAAACAACCGGAAAGGTAACGAACACGTGGAATTAAATGATGTGATTGAAGGCTGAAGTTTATCATGTTTTCTTATTTTTTTGTACAATCTTTTAGTAGTAGAACAATAAAATTGCACATTAGCTAAAGTAATACTACTCTTACTCTGCTTTATGACTTTGAAAAATGGTACATTTGTGTCCATGTTGACTTTTACTGCATAATAACAATAGCGAGCTTCACAAATCTTGCAAGGCCAGACCTTCTTACCTTTCAGTGTTACTGCACCTGCTGTCACTCTGAGGTAGCTGAAAACTCCGGGTTGCTTTAATTCCAAATTAAAACTCTGACTTGCCAAGGGCAGGCATAACTGTGATTGGATCACCCTGGCTCTTGTTAAATACAGCGGGGGGCAAATGTGCTGTTGAAAGGCATTTGGCACATCACCTGTCACATGCAAATTATTCATCATTAGTGTAAATCTTGTCAGCCACCTGCTGTTTCTCGGCAAGAAACAAGAAAACCGGCTGAGATGAGAAATGGAGAGCGAAAGGAAGCAGGATGCAATTGTGAGATATTTGGAAGACATGTTCCAGTAATCCGTGTCACTGAGTCAGACCACAGCTCTACAAATATCACGCAGTGCTCCACCCTTTGTTGTACGGCGTGCAGAAAAGTTACAGGTTTCGGATGCTGATCGTACACGTTCAGTGCATGTTCAGGTAAAGGATGTTGAAGTGTTTGTGCTGTGAATTTAAAATCTGTGCTTTTGAATGTGCGCTTTTGTTTCTTTCCAGGGCAAAGTGTCGTTGAAGGAGCTGAATTTGAGGCCAATGGAGGTTTTCATGTGCAGCGTTCTGAAGAGACAGGGTTATGGAGACGGTTTCCGCTGGCTCTCCCAGTACATTGACTGATTCACGTTCTTTAAATAACCGTGACCAGATTTACCATGCTGCCTGTGCACACAAAGACTTGTTCCACAAGAAACTACCTGCCGTATAGAGATATCTGAGTACATATACCATGTTTAGGACTTCAATTGTGCCAGTAGGAAATGTGTTTTAAGTAGTGTTCTGTGTTAATATATCCTATGTTCTTCAAAGAAATCCGTGTGTTGTACTGATCATACCACAGGGAGTCAAAGAGTCTAAGATTAAATTATGAATCATCAGTCTGTATTACTCAGATTGAGTATGGAGAATAATCTTCATGGTGTGGTTTCCACCTTCACTTAAAGCCTGTAGAGAATTCTGTCCGCCATATAGAACATGTCATCGCCGTGAACCAGTTTCTGACCCGGGTTTATTTTTAGCTGCTGGTGTAGACTTACAGTGACAGTCATTTTAGTTAACATTTTGTGCTTGAAGTTACTCTTACTCGACTAAGGAAAACCCCTTTATTGGCACAGATAAAACGTTATATCTTTATATTTATCCTATTACTTTCAAACAAGTGCAAATCTTGAATTACCATCGTTTTTGTTTTTACGAGAACAATCGTTTTTCTGAAAAGTGCTGCAGAGATTTGGTGCCATATTTATTAATGAGAAATTGTAGCCTCCTACATCCAAGGATACTGACAGTTCTGAGGAGTTTTTTTTTACCACTACAGGCCAATTATATGAATGTGACCACAAGTGCATTAGCTGACATTTTGCTGTGAGTAGCTTTATTTAATAGCACAGAACAGTGTGAAATAATTGCAGTATATGTTAACTGTGTCATCACAGCCAGGTGATGTAACAAACTCATACTTGTCCACAGTGAGGACGCCAAACTACATATTTTCTTGATGGTTAATTGCTGTGAAATGACTTGAGTACTTGGTGATTAGTGGCTGCTCACAACACGCAGTGATACTATGAGAGTACTTGTGGTGGTGCTTAAAAATAGGATACACAAAAGATATGCATGGAGTTACCTCGTAGTGCAATATTATACATTCTTTTGTATATAAGCTCTTATTTATATATTGCAATAAGAATTTGACTTGTCTTATGTTACATCAAGCTCTGAAGTAATGTATCTATTACAAAAGGTATAGGTAATATTGTTTTTTCAAATATGTGTGAAGTTTGAGCATAAAAATTATTTTTGACAACCCTTTAAATCTGTCTTGTTTGACTCATTTTAAATGGAAAAGGTTTGATACAACCAATTAAAAACATAATTAAACCATATAACCGAAAAATTATTACTACAATATATTATAATGGCTATCAATGGCTATGACAGGTTTTAGGATAATAGGTATGCTTAAAATGTGCTTCTAAGACCTGATTTCTTAAACATTTAACCCAGGATGATATGGCAACATTTTTCTTCAAATAATACATAAAAAACCTTAATTGTATTATTTTTGCTATACAATTTAACATTAATAGTACATAGTATATACATTTGCACTTTTTGCCATTTAAGCATTCATTTTTGCACATTAGAGTTAATTATAAACAGGTGACTCATGATCCTTTTATGGTAAATAATGTTATGATTCCAAAGTTATAAACCATTTTATTTTTAGTGTCAAAAGACACCACTTGTGAGCCGCTTAGCAAAGTCCCGCCTTCTTGTTTCCCATTGGCTCAAACCTGTTTGTATTTGCTTTCTGACCAATCATATATCGGTAAGTGTCTTTTTTTATTTCTCGTGGACCAATGAGACTCAACCAGGAAGCAAGAAAAACAAATTAACGTTACTAAACTCTACTGTGAAGAACATTAACGATATAACTCCCTCGGAGTCAGTCTGCTATTTTCTTGCCTCGCCACCGGACTGTGGCTGTTTTTAACGTGCAGCTTTCCAACGGTCCTGCAGTGTCGTGAAGTTTCTAAACTACCTTATCGACACGCGGGTAACGTTCACGCGCAATGCTGACGACATGAAGGTAAAGCACGTAGAGAGGTGCTGCTGTGTCGTCAAGCTGTTAGAGGATTGTTCTCCAAAGAAAACCGTGAGTTGCAGCGGAGTTATCGTCCACCCTCAAACTGGAACCGTTATATGCGCCGGCCTTCCCTTCTCCCGTTTTCTTACCGACAGAGAGCCCCTCTCCACGGACCACGGGTTCCTGTCACCCCGCTGCTTCAGTGACAAACTTAAAATCCGAGTCAGCTTTTCAACTGAGCGAGATTTGGACACTTCTGCAGAGTTGCTGATGCTGGTGAATTGCCTGGAGTTCCAACAGGCTTTCAAGGCAGTTTTCCAAGAGGCTGACCAGTGGCGTTTCCATGGTGACGGTGATGAGGATGAGGAGCTGATCAGAGATGCCCAGTTCCTCAGCTGGTTCGCTTTACTCAAGGCAAGTGCAGTGGCGGACAGCAGCACGCACTCAGGGACTATACCCTGGCAGAGCAGCTCGTCCCTGCAGAAGGGGAGCCCTGTTGTCGCGTGCGGCTCGCCTTTCGGTTCCCTCTGCTTAGACCTCTTCATCAGCACCCTCAGCAGAGGTATCATCAGCAACACCGCCGGACGGCACGGCGCTGTCATCCTCACGGATGCCCGGTGCTTGCCAGGCACAGAGGGCGGAGGGTTGTTCGTGGTGAAGGGCACGGACGATGTGCGTCTCGTCGGACTGATCGTGTCTCCGTTCGGTTGGAAGGCGAGCGAGTGGATAGGCCTCACTCTGGTCTGCCCCGTCCACTTGATCTTCAGGGACATCCTCCGCTGCATGAGCGTCCAAGGTCCACTCCGGGGTGTTTGGCTCCATCTGGGAGAGGCAGGCCTCCGCGTGTCCGCCACAGCCCACGGCGCAAACGCTGTGCAATACCCCACTGTGTGCCTTGTGGACACCGGGCAGTTCTGGGGCTCTGGGGTCGTTGTCGCCGCTCAGCTGGTTGTGACCTGCAGGCATGTTGTCAATGGGAAGTCGACAGTCACCCTGAAGTTCCATCACAGGAACAGGTGACAGCACATTGATTGTCTTAACCCCATTTAGTGTGCTGCACCTTTCTCTGTACAGAAAGGGGTTTGAGGAGAAGATTCTTCCAAAAACACATTCAAACATGTTTAATAGACCCCTTTTGACTATTTATAGCAGGAAAAGCATGAGTGGAACTAATAACATTAATGATATTAATGTTAGATTTAAGCATCCGTGTTAATCATAAAATAATGCTGGTATGCCACCAGGGTCCTGACACTGGAACCCCTGAATGATACAGCCATCATTAATGCCATTAGTTACACTGTTTTTCCTACTTCGACATGTCAAAATGTTTTGAGATATTTGTTGTAAGCCTCAAACTCTAACTGTATTTAGTTACACACTGAGTTTGTGATTCTTGAAGCTCCAGGAAATATGTTTTAAAAAGAAACACTCAGCACCAGCGATTCTTTCCTAAGTCAAATCAAATGTAATTAAATCAAGTTTTATTGTCACAGACACAATCATACACTGTACAACGTATATTAAAATTCTATCAAATAGATGGATAGATAAATATATAGATAGACAAATGGGATTCAAAAAATGAAAGTGAAACAATGCCACCGGAATGAGTTTCACAATAGTCAGAACAAGTGTGGTTGATTTGGCACAAACTGAACAGAGTATGTAATGTTTGCTGTTTGTTTTGGCAATGTCTGTTTCAGAGTCCATGACATTGTGGGTGATGTGCTATTCTCCACCAAAGCATCTTCACCTTATGATTTGGCCTTGGTTCAGCTGAGAGACTCCATCACAGAGGCTGTTGTCCCTCGAATGGCTCAGAGTGTCAATCCAGGTTTGATTTAAGACTTGCTTATTGGAAACTGTACAATCGTTTTTTTAGAGACAACACTATGCCTGAGGAGATCTCTATTTCTTTACACCAGTCAAACGGTTTTCATGTTGATGTCCTGCCTCCAGGTGATTCTGTAGTTGTGGTGGGATATGGTGGGTTGGGTCAGAGCTGCGGTCCGTCCCTGACCTCTGGCGTCCTCTCCAAATGCATCCGCTTCAACGATCAGCCCATCATGCTTCAGACCACCTGTGCAGTACAGGCAGGGGCCAGCGGGGGTGCTGTGGTGCGAGCACGCACAGGAGAGCTGCTGGGTAAGAAACCCTGCAACTACAAAATCATGTACTCTTTTCGATCAGTGGGGGGCACATGATGACCACAGAAAACTTCACTGTAACCGCGAGTAGAGAAAAAAGGCTTCTGCCCACATCTGATTGCTCTTTCACCACTGCTGTATTTGCCGTTTTAAGAGAATATAATGATTATTTGTTGTTTTGCAGGTATCGTGTCCAGCAACACAAGGGACCTGGCTGCCAAAGTGACCTACCCGCACCTGAACTTTAGCATCCCGGTGACTATTTTCCAGAGATTGTTGCAGCACTTTCACCAATCGAGAGATGTTAACGTGTTCAGGGTGTTGGACGCCACAGAAGAAGAAGTGAGAAGGGTGTGGAGGCTACAGGGTGCTCAAAGCAAACTATAACTGAGGACCCCTGCACTTTGAGATATGCTAATACAGTTGAAATTAGGTGTTATTTTGAAACAAAACTTTCAAATCATAATATGTTTCATACCTCGATTTGTTTACATCGCAAAGTCACAGATTTGAGGGAGTAAATGCAACTGAAACAAGAATCATTCATTTTAATGTTGATTCCCGGAATCATGCAGCAAACTGAAATGTTTAAGACCATGTTAACAGCAAACTTGAAGTCACTTTAATACCTTGTCGAGATTGATTTATTGCACTGTAATATACAGTAATGTAATCAAATTAATAAAATAGTTAATTCTGGTGACATGTCAGTGTACGCTGGGCATATTTCATCCCAAATTACCACCACATTATGACAACTCTAACACCAAAGGAACATAAATAGATGCTAGAATGCCGAATAAAGCAAGACTAATTAATATGTAAAGTAATAAACCATCAGATAAAAGGATGGCAGAAAATAAAAGTGCATTAGGTTTCACATCCAACATTAATTTACAGTTTTAGCATCAAGAAAAGATGATACATTTGTTCCTGGAAGCATGTGTTAGGATTTGCACCTGGTTCTGTTACATGCGGCTTGTTTTCACCAAGCAGGAGGAATATTCAGCATAATGGTCTGACAGGTTGCTGAAAATGATTGGTCCCTTTGGGTAGCCAGAAGACTTGCTGTCGGTATCAGGTATTCAGACATCTGTTGGCAGGTATACCCGCTCACATCTAACCCATTTAAGGTTTCACCCACTGGGACGTTACTGGTACTGATTTCCATTATCACTGAAACGTGACGCTGAGAAGTGACATTTCAGAGGATTGGATGCTGTCAGTTTTCACAATGCTAAGACAAGCACTCTTGGCCTCAGCTCCCAAGGATGTTCATACACTGTAACATACTGTAAGGCTTCTATTTCACTGTTCGCAGACTGAACAGTTCACAGTGGAGAGGCTAAAGCAATGTCCCAAGGAGGCAGAGGAGAGAGTTTTCTATAGGCATTGTGCTGTTAGAAGTGCTGATATGCAGACCTGAGTCTGTATCTCATTTCTGCTGCTTTCCCGGAGCAATAAGCTACACACCACTGCAGAATGAGGTAAGGCAAGAGCAGAAGTAAGCTGACAATAAGATCTGTTACAGAGAGGAGGTATATATATATATATATATATATATATATATATATTTAAGATGGAATGTAAAATGTACATCACAACCTGTTATTTCTTATGTTTGTCCTTAATATTCACATCTCAAGAATGTAGTTTAACTTGTTTGAAACCTTTTATTAAGATTAGCAGATTAAAATCACCTGATCCAAAGATCCATCACATCACCCAACAGGTAGATTTTACATGAAACAACAGTAAGATTTTAGGAATTAGCGTTAAACCTGTCAAAGTGAGGAAACCACAGACATAAAGGAAGAGATCAACATACATTTTATTTTTATGGAAAACTCTGTCCTACTTGTCGTTTGTGAGTCATGAATTACACAAACTGAGGAAAATCCTTGATCATGCACAGTGGGGTCGTGATGACGGGGAGTTGTGGTAATTAGAGCCTGACCAGTATTTCCACATGGCTGATGTTATCGGACAATTCTGGCTTGTCACAGACATACTGGCATGCGCATTTTAGTCAGCATATAACAGGATCATCAACAGTGCCTTTCATAGTTTCTTCACAGACAAAACTGCAAATCTCAATCTCGTGGTAGATCAAGAGAAAAGGTCAGGATCGCCGAAGTCAGCAGGCTTCCTCCTCTGCACACCAGTAATGTATGCAGCAAATTTCTTGACAATCTATTTGATACTCGTTGAGATATTTCAGTCTTTTGCTATTAAGGAAAGGTTAGATGGTTTGTCATTACAGAAATGACGTTTCTCCTCAGGATGAATTGAAATCCCTTAACTTTTCAACTAGCGCCATCATCAGGTCAAAATATCTTGAAAATGAATGACATACTAATACGTACTTAGAATGGTCAATGCTTACTGAAAACTTACTGTCGTGTACATGTCACATACTGTTCTGTATGCTGCACAACACGACTGCTCGAGAATCATGACAGTGCTGAAATCTGACAGGGAATAAAGAGAGAACAAAAGCACAGACTCAGATGTACGGTGGCCAGCTGGGCCACATAGACCAATGTTTTTATTTTTTTTTATTAAACACAATAATTGGTCCACATTATGATATGATGTACACTTGTCAACTAAGCAGTATATTCTGCTAGTGTTTCAAGGCATTGATAACGGGACTAATAGGTGACAATCTGTCTTCTGATACACACATTATATACAAGCTAAAGAGTGATGCGTGAGAAACTTTTTTTTTTTATAAGTCATGAATGAGACAGAGCGCTACTGTCACATATGAGCCAAAGCGTATGACATGAAAAGGGTAAAGTCAAAGGGTGCTTTTCAACACTCTAATGTGGCTTCCTCTCTCTATCGTCTGTTTCCTGCCTAAAACCCCAAACTGGTTATCTAAATGTTGTTCATCTGCAGAAAGAATAGATTAAAGGGGCCAATTTGGACTATTGAAATGCACCCAATCTTTCTCCATTTTTTTATGCAAGCACACGACAAGCACCTGCAACTGCTTAAAGTCTCCACTATGCATCAGCTAAAAACAGCTCAAATATGGTTCAAAAGACATACAACAGAAGAGAACAAAGATTCACAAGTATGGGGGACAGAATTCTTCACTCCAGACCCATTGTTTCTTAATAGTGATATATCCCTTTCCCCCTTCCCATTATAAGAACATCCTGTAACATTAAATACTCCCATAATGTATGCATCTTCCCTCTCCCAACCCGTGCATTCATCTCCCTTGCTTTTTCATAAGCCGGTGTTGTTCTGAGTGTGAGAGCTTCACTACGTCCATCTCTTTGCAGGATCTGTGTGTGTGTGTGTGTGTGTTTGTTTGGGACCATCAAAATGCTCCTGTATAGAGGTTGGACTACACGTCGGCCCTTTACCAGATATATCCCCCATCATCAACCTCTCCCACCTCTCCTTCTTCCTCTTCGGCCTCCTCTGCAGTCTCCTCAGCTTCCTTCTCTTCCTCGTCTTCCCATCCAACCCCACTGCCAAAATCACCTGAATATGCCATTTCATCATCTGTAGAGAGACGGAGAGACAACATGCAGGGCGAGGGGTGGGGGTGGGGGGTCAGGAAAATTGAATTATCCACTGTGGCCGTCTTGTATATTGTAATGAATTCTGTTCAGCATGTCTTCCTCTCAACTTTGATGGAGTCCTGTCTATACCAATGAAAAATGCTGAAATCAATTCAAAAACATTGACTGCAATTGCAAAAAAAAAAGGGGGGGCATGTGTTTGACTTTGTCTGGATTTTAATAGCTATTTCTAAACCTTGCCAGGGGACCCATTCTTATCAGGCGCAGGTTCAGTCCAACCAGCCCTCATTTATCTTGAAAGACTTTTCTCACAGCGACAAGCTGCGCTTTAGAATGCAAATGACTCTGGACACATGAATGTGGCACTGGTCCCTGCAGTGAGTTATGTTGCAGTGGGCCTCAGTCCTATAACATAAAGGAAGCCTTGTGCGGAATGCATGTGGGGGTGGGGGCTATGAAGAAGTGGGTTTATTTGCAGTGGGCATTTCAAGTGTTTTTTTGGTGTGGCTACATTCTGCTTATTTATACACGCTGACAGCTGAAACTCACCGCAGTCTGGCTTGCCACGAATCCTAGATCCAGCGACTTCTCCTCCGTTTTGGTCGACACACCAGCACTCTCCCCTGTCACACTGCTGCTTCCTGTAGTAGCCATCCTCGTCGCAGCTGGGGATGAATCGACCTGGCGTTCACACGCAAAAACACAAACAAGTCAGGTGTAGTGAAGCGACCTTACGTTACATACTGCCTAATCTCTCCAAGCCCCAATGAATCATGCCTCATCACGCATGGCACCAAGCCCAAGTGAAAATGTAATTCATGCAGCATATGTGGCAGCCAATTCCATATTCCATGAATACAAATATGTTCACGGAGCAAGATAGGGGTGAATAAGTATTAGGTCAGCATATTGCAGCATACTGGGGGTAGTGAGGGGTGTATGTAGGGGGTGGCTAGCTAATCACCATTGGACACGACAATGGAAAGTTTTCAATTTCTGTGTCGTTACATGAATGTGAAATACAGCCTTTACAGCATTTATCACTGAGGTAAAACCTAACCTTGTAGGCTATGTAAACAGTCGTGCTCTTCAGAGATGGAGTGATTTGTCATTATGTTACATTTTTCAGAGGCTACTTTTATAATGATGTAAATTAAGGACAACAAAATGAAAGCGTGACTCAGATGAGACGGGGCACAACAAAAACTGTCCGTCCAGTCTTTCAAGGGAACATCTGAGCATTGGGCTGGCAGATTGCCCCCCGCTCGCCGCTCTGTGTCCTTGGAGAGTCCTGACTCAGAGCCCAGTCAGCTAGCCAAAATGTGCAGTACACACACACACACACACACGTCCAAATGCACGCACACATTCACATATTCACCCGCTCACATGCACATGTAAGACACACTGATGGCTGCTTTCCTTTGCCGTCTGTCAGGATCAAGTTCTAATCCACAAGACTGATCAGGGACTAATCCCCGCCTCCTGCTTGTCATCTGCTCGACGAAACCCCTCAACCAGGAAAGACAGATCCAATTGGGTTGAAAAGCTCCTGTGAGAAGTCAGATACCTACCAAACTTTCTCTTGCCTCCATCCAGTACTTGGATCCTCTCGAGTTCAGACAGGCAGGGTGGCTCTTAAAAGAACAGAGAATAATATTTTTACATGAGAAAATAAAGGGACAAAGCACACGATTAGACACAGAACAGAGATAATGGCAATCAACAGTCAAAAGTGAATTCTCTTGTGAGTGTAATCAAATCCCAAAATCAATTCCCTTGTATTTTCCTTCCCAAGCAAAACTGTATGAGCTAGACCTAGTTTCTGCTTGGCTGGCAGGCTGACAGGCGCAATCTCAGGGAGCTGTGGGAGAACCAGGCTGTCAGCAAGCAGCGGGAATGTTTTTAGCTCCTTGCGGTGACCGTTTCACCCCAAAGGGCAACAGGAGGATGAGTAGGAAGACAAGTGACAGACCAGCACACAACACAAGAGGTGGCTACACCTGAGGGCAGCTGAGCGCCTTGAAGTTGGAATGCAGGCGCCAAGGGGATTATATCAGCACACAGGCACGTGAGTGTGTGTATGCCATCGGACACACACACACACACACACACACACACACACACACACACACAGCCCACAAACCTCACATCCTCCCCACAATACTTACTCTCTCTCCAGAAGCAGAGGCACCACTCGGCAGTGGAGACCTTGCCGTCCCTGTAGGAGTCACAGGAGTTGAAGAAGGGCCGGATGCAGACCTCATACTTGTCCAAGTTGATGGCAGCCAGCTCAGCCTGGTCCAGGTACAGGTCGCCATTGGTGTCCAGTTTGGAAAACATCCAGCCTATGGAGTCCTTACAGCTGGCCACCAGGCTCCTGTCCAGCACTGCAAACATAAAGACAGACAAACAAACATTCATTTTTATCAGGGGACAGCTGCACAAATGGAAAATGAAACCATGCCAGAGTGCTCCGATGCAAATCCTATTAATTATTTTCTTAATATATGCTACTGGTTTCAACAAAAACAGTTTTCTTCTCTGAAAACATTATCATTATCATCCTACCACAAGAATTTCCCACTTCAGACTTTACAGCCTGGTTGAGACTTGGTGCTTATCAGGCTCTAACTTCGGCCCACCAGATCCTGAGGCTCACTTCCTGTTGCTTTGAAGTGCAGCACACTCCTGTATAAACATTATCTTGATCCATCCACTCAAAAGTGTTAAGAGTTTCCAGCCGGCTGTTTGATCTATCCGGTGAGAGCTGCAAAAAACATGAAGGTAGAAGCAGCACCAGCAGAACCAGAAACATAAAGTTGTGAGGATTTTATTTTCCCTGTTGGCCTTCTTTTTGTTTTTCCAATTGCAGTCAATGCATGGTACAATTGCTGCAGTACATGGCTGCACCAATGGGTTTTTTGTGACATTACACACCCAGAGTTGTGTAAAATCGTCAAGAAGTATGGTGTTAAGTTTTATATCAGCAGTAGCTCCTGGGCAACAACATCCATTGTTTATACTAAGATATAATAAAAGACTTAACAACATGTTTGGCCATTTTTATTGTATACTGCCTGTAACTAAATTATTGTAAGTTATTTTCTGTGCAGTCGGGATTCATTAAATATTAGCTCCTAGGTCTAACCTGATGTGGTGCTGGCTGCAGTGGTTCTGGCTCCGGTCTTGCTATTGTTGTTCTGCTTGGCGTTGGTCTGCAGTAGCTGGAACCAGTCCCTCAGACGCTCCCCGAGATCAGCCAGGTCCTGTCCGGTGCAGGTCTCTGTGGAGGCCACAGTGAAGGGGAGGAACATGATATTTGTTGCATCTATTCATGCTGTTATGATGACTGCACGTGTGAGACAGAGCTACAGAAATACAGCATTGCAGTGGTTACCTGTGAATTCATATTGAATATATTTATGTTTTGTCATAGTTGCTGTGCTGTGTGTTTGATCTTACCGTGTTTACTCTCCGTGGATGTTGACACAGCAGTTGGACAAGGACACAGACCTGAACACTTCAGGGTAAGATCCTTCCCCGTAAGACACGCCTGCTGCTCCAGCTTGCACTGGAACACAAACACACACACATACATGCATTAACACACACACACACACACACCGGCGACATCGACAAGGGGACACAAAGGTGAAGTAAAATGAGTTATTGCTGCAACACAGATCAAATATTCATGAGGTGACCGACTCTACGCCTTAATTCAAATCTGAAACTTGCTGCTGAATGCGCTTTCCAACCTCTGCTTGCACACAAGGTCAGGAATAGTGATCCAAAAGACAAAGCATAAATCAATAAACACATGGGATTCTGTCACCACAAGCCACCAATTGGTCCTTCCGAGGCCATATATCACGGCTCTTTGTCTTCGTTTTTCCCCTGAGTCTCTTCACACTGCTCAGCTCCAAATGTGCAAGGAGTATGTCACTGTTTACCCCACAACGCAGAGTACATTATGTTAGCACATATACAACACAAAGTCAAAGCTGTGAACAAATATACCAGCGCCTGGCCGATGCACCCCTGTATTGTTGTATAATATTTCAGAGCAAAGATTTGAACACGTCTGTGAGTGTAATCTACATTGGTAATAGGTGTCAAGACTATTTTAGCTATTAGTATTAACACATTAACATATACAGAACATATGTGATACTGCTGTTCCACTGCCAATGTTTCCCACCCTCCGCATACACCCAGTGAATATTTTTTCATTCATTTCTTTTCTTTTCAGAGAAATACACATGTTCACTACTCTTATAAAGCCCCCCAAAATATAAAATATTGACAGATTAACACCCCATAAAGTTTATGCCAATAGCAAAAAGTTGTACATGCAGAAGACAATAAAGACATTGATTATCGTGTTTCTGGCAACCTGGCGAAAGTACGTCCAATATTCACTTTTGCTTTTGGACCACCAACTCCTGAGGGTGTTGAGCAGACAGTCTTAAACTAACTTTTGTCTGTCTGTTGTTTGGTGTTAGGCACGTAGTGAACAGGGAGTTTATCTGAGATTTTTTTGTTGAAAACAGCTTCCTGCTACATCATAAGAGTACTGGGAGCAGTAAAGTTGTGGACCTAAAAAACGAAACAATGAGCTGAACGATGTTAATAACATTCTGCTTGAATCATTAAATTAGATTGCAGCTGAAAATACCAAAGGTAGATAAACGTATAATATTGAATTATTTGCCCAGCCCTATGGGTATGAATTTGTTTCAGTGTACCTTTGAGGCATAGTTGTGTCCGTCTGATCCACACACAGCCCCAGTGGAGGAGATGGGACAGGGCTGACAGTTTCCATCAGGAGACCTGAGAGCAGGCTGCTTTAGCCTGCAGGACAGAGGACACGCAAACACTTCAGCCATCTCTAAGTCCAGCTGAGAGAGCAACTGCTGTGCAAGAGAGTACAGAACCAGCAGCACCAACATGAAGCCAACAGCCCTCCTCCATGTTGTCTGAATGTATTAGCTTATCATTTAACAGCAGGCAGTCGTACTGCACTATTGCACAAACAAGCTTTATTATTACTGTTGTGGCTGACAGAGAACTCATCCCAGACCAGCATAAGCCACTGACTAGTTGTGTTGACCTCATGTAAGCGTGCATTAACATAGATTTTTGGCTATGTGTGTTTTGGGAATTAGTTGGTTCTTGCCCCGGGGCTAAACACACTCACCTGTGTTCAAGTTTCTTGCGGTTGACACACACAGCTCTCTGGTAGCCCTGGGCGATACACACCTTGTGTCGGCTACACTTAACCTTTTGACAGGGGTCCTTTGTAGTGTCTACATCTGAAAAAAAAAAAAGAAAATTAGATGTATACTGTAGTATCCTCACTGCTCCACTTTTTACCATTTCTGCTCATCATTCTTCTTTTCACTAACAGTCTCAAATCCCAGATCTCTCCCCTCTACTTGCTCAGCATGACCTAAGGGGCAGTCTACAGTATTAGAGCAGAGCAGAAGTGTTGTTCTTGCACGGTATCAAGACATTTTGTACTATATTGAGGGTAGAAAAAAATTTGAATACTGAACATGAACAGGATAAAGCAAATTGGTTTGTTGCTAATGCATCTGCGCTTGTTTTGAGTTTTGTCAAATCATCTTTGGGGTTTTGTAAATATAACTTCAATATTAAACTTTAACTAACCTGCTATGAAAAATTATTTTCGCATTGTAGGGTAAAGACTGCATGGCTAGCCCACCCGGCCCCATCCATCACTCTCTCTGCTAGCAGCTAATGCTGAACCGTGTGTCAGCACCCCACACACAGTCATATGCCACAGCTGTCTGTTCCTAGCGGGTTTGCCTGGAGCCCGACCTGGATGTCCCACTCTATTCTCTTCATATCCCCTGGCCTTTATTCACCTACCCTATCCGTCAGTACAGTACACTGGAACACAGCTTAGTTGCAGAGGTGCTTGTATCCATCCCCTCTTACTGTATCCTGTTTTATGGTTCTATTATAATTTAGCGAGCAGGCTTACGATCTCCTCTCTTGTCCTCTCCGGTGGCTGAATACATTAATGCTGCCTACATCACAGGATTACTGAAGCGAATGGACAGATATCAGATTTGAGAAGCAAATCCAAAACAATACACCCCCCTGTCATGGCTGAGCTGGTTGTATAACTGACTGACTGACTGCTCTGACTGAGAAACAGTGAGGCTCAGAGGCATAAATGCCCAGATGCAGACGCTTCATCTATTTAGACTGTCAACAGTGGAGACTCATTCTCTGTTTGTGACGTAGCCCAGTGGACACTGATTGTGTAGAGTATCTCATTTTACAGTATCGCACAAATCTCCCGAGACGTCAATTTTGAACGTCTTAAGACGAACGTTGAACTAGACGTTTTGGTCCAATCAGCCTCCCATAATCAGCAGAGTCAAGGAGCAGCAGCCAATTAAACAGTTACGATACTTACAAAAGGACAAGAAGATTACAGTAGTAATGAGTAAACAGCACAGTATGTAGGTATTTTGCAATCTATCCAATGAAGTTTTAACCAATACTTGAAAAGAAGCAGCATACAAACAGACAATATAATCCTGCCTTCTAATAACATTTGTAAATAAATCTTATTGGTAGCGAGTGGCTACAATGCTGGCACAGCTTTGTGTTGTGAGTAGAGAAGCATAAGGTGGCTGCCTGAGCCTCATGTTAACTTAACAGGCTTCCACGGATTAAAGCAGTGCCTCTGATGATGACGTTTCCATAGCAACAGGCTCTCTGTGGCCAAGGAATCATTTCTGGGTTGACTGTGATTTGCAGCTCAATCTGGCGTTTCTGAGAACTCTCTCCCTCTCTGTTTCGGAAGCCCCCGTTGTGCAATCATGTCTATTAATCTACTTTTCTTCCTCCTTTTCATTCCTTTGTCTTCTCCTCATATCAGACATCTTCACTCTGTTCTCATTCTTGCTTTGCACGCATGTTTATTATTTTCCTCATCACATCCACTCTTTCACTGTTCAACCGCTGATGCAACCACCTACTTCCATTTTTACTTTTCAAAAGTCTCTCCTTTGGTATTAAACTAATGCCTGCAGCAGTAAACCTCTCCTAATTAGGCTCCCTGTGCTTCAGTCTAATCCAATCCAGATTTGCATGAGGTTTATCCCTGCAGATTGAGGATAACGGAAGCAGAGATCAGGCCACATCCTCATCATCAACCCTCTTATCTACTATTTAAACCCTCAGTCTCTAATATCATCAGTGCTATCTTGTTTTCAAGGTACCTGGTGAATGTAAGTCCAATTCTCACTCTCCTTTTAGCAATTTTTTGGTGTCTACCAACCCCTGAGAAAAATACCTGGCTGCTAAATGCTATGTTATGATATGCTCACCAGCTAGGTGCCAACCTTTTCTGTCTGCTGTTTTGGTGCTGGGTTTAACGGAGATTTTTTGCTGTGTTGTGGCCAAAAAAGTAAAAACTGAGCCAATAAATGCTTAACGCCCCACAGAGATGAGGTGAACTGCTCCCACTTGTTGGGAAATTCACTTTCTTATTAAGAATTATATAAGTAAATTAATGCCGCTAAATATGAAGCTAGAGCCAGCATGCAACTTGTTGCTTTTACATTCCTGATTTTAGACTTTCAAATTAAACAAATAAGATAATAATTTAATAATTTGTCAAATTTAGAAGTGCTGGTAGATGGGCTAGCTGTTCTTAGCATAGAGACAGGAAGCAGTTTTCCCCCTGCTAAGCTATACACGGGTGGCTTTAGCTTTATATTTGGCGTACACAGACATTAGATTGTTATCGATATTCTCAACAAACATTTGTGGAACTATTCCATTAACAAAAATATATGTATTAATTCAGCTTTAAATCTTCTGCAAACCTTCCTGTGACCACTGAATGATTGCGTATACTGTGAATTTGAATAAAGTGAATAGTGATAGGGAAATAACTAAAATTCAAGCTGACTGGGTGACATTCTGCTAATGTATGGAGTTTGAAGGTGGGACGGGCAGCAGTAGTCTCTGGAGGATTGTAGTGGCTGTTTTGGGGAGTTGAGAATTGTAGTGGTCCACACACAAGATGTGTACAACGTGAACAGAGAGCTGGGCAGACTCTCTGGTGGGGGAAAGTATGATTTGATGAATATTGTGAAGTAGGAACATGTTAATAGCGGCCGAGAGGTCTCACAGGGGGCCGTGAGCTGGTGGGCAGACATACAGCTGAAGACTTCAACAAGGTGTTTGACGGCAATTTAACATACGTGTGTGTGAGCTACTCAAGCACCAGTATCTATCAGTAGACTCAAGAGATATCAAACTCTAGACCTTGTGGTGTGTGGAGTCAGCGTGTTTTTCTATCTCCTTAGTGTCTGCCATTGATCTGAAGCCATTGATTTGCCAGAAAGTGTCCATTCACCCTTCACCTGGCCTCTCTGGCCGAGATAAGCTTCTGGAACACCAAGGTACACTCGAAAGTGTATGTATTTAAAATGATCAGGTCTTCTGTGAGTGCTGTACACAGACACTTGCGGTGTTTGTGCCTTAATGTGTGTGCATATACACTTGGTTGGTCTTACGAGTTCGAATCACGGCCGTTCTCCTGCAGTGTTTACCGTCTTAAGAGCGAGGTGATTCAATCAGTTGCCTGACTGATGAATTGACTGTAGAAATCGACTGCAAATTACCCTGACCTCTCCCTCACTCAGCGCAGCGCTGGCTCGAGTGGAGTGTGGTGCCTGAATGCAAATTTCCACCACGGTCTGTTGTTGGCGTTGACTGCCTGTGGGTTAGGAGTGTTGACAGTTCAAAAGCTCTGTCTTCCTCTGCGCAGTGGCGAAGCGGTCTGGGTCGCTTGGCTGAGAAATGAGGCCTGCAGGCTCATCCGAGCTCGGGAGTAAAGACATCGCACTGATTTAGTGATGTCTCAGGGGGACAAATCTCCTCTTTTTGCTCCTTTGCTTCATTAGGCCACTCATAAAGGAAGGCAGATCAATGGGGGGGAGAGATATCACACTGATGTCAAAAGACGGGAAAGGGAAATAGATAGATAAAGGGCTTTACGCTGTGTCAAATGAAAGTACTATTCATCTCACAACCTTAGGCAAGTATACAAAGCTTTGTTAAAGTTTCATAAAAGCTGAACACGCAGTTGAACACCTAAGTTACAGAGATACCACTTGTGAAGTTGATCTATGTCAGCTAGGTCGACAAAAGCTGGTGTAGCTATTATTTCAACTCTTACAAAAACGGCAATGTTGGACGATGCAATAATGTTTAATGAGACATTTTGTCCCTCCAATCCTTCACGCATGGCAACAAGGTTCGGGAAGGTTGTAGTTATGCAAATACATTATAGTTCAGGCATGGTTAAGAGTTACGCATGTGGGAAATCAAACCATGGAGCTGTTCAAACTTTAAAGCAGTCGACCAAATTTTCTGATATCAATATCCAGTTGCAGAGTACTTATTTATTATCAATACTGAGATCACAATCATTTATCACGATTACATACAGCAGTGTGTGGTGTTTTTCAGGTTTCCAGAATTCCAGCGCTGATTTAAATGGTGCCTTTGCTCTGGGTTGACAGTGTCATTACATTGAGGTCAATATTTCTGTAAATGAAAATGATTTCAGGATGTATTTGTTCTTCATTTTAAATTTAGAAATAGAAATGAAGCCCTTCAGATGTCGATCAACACGTGACACTTGAAAGCAATACACAGCTCATTGTAGTTAAACTGTTTTTGTGCATGTGCTTTTTCAGGGTAATGACCCCCTCATTGTATTTTTCAAAGTGAACAAACAGCTTCCTCTTTACACATGAACACAGCACAAAGACATCCTTTCATTTTTACAGTATCATACTCTCCAACACAAGTCAACTTGCGCCCTCCACCCAGTCCACAAGTTTCTCATCACCAAACTGCCCTAGAGTTGGCAAGAATAATGTTGATGACCGTCACTTTACACTAAATCAAGACATATTAGCCCGCGCCCCTGTCTGACTCCTTCTCATGCCTTGCCTTCTCTCTCCGGCCCTTCACTGGAAACCATAATTAGTCTTTCATTAAGCCCTTGGAAATTGCGCTAATGGACTCTGCCATTCAGCTGACTTCATTTAAGCTGCAAATCAAGCGACAATGGTTGAGGACACGACTGTCATGACTTCATCTTGCAGTGGCACGATTTAGGCTGGAGTCGCAGCAGGAGTCGGGAAGGAGACCTCAGACAGTCAGTCTCAGCGCCCGGCTCACACTCGAGTGCAGCAGAGAAAGAGAAAAAGGAGGAGACAGAGCGGAGCTGTGATGGGCTGAAGTCGAGACAATGTTTAATGTCTCCTGGGGGAGGCACATCACATCCACTCAAGCCGATGAAACAGAGCGCTAACATCTTTCAACCTTTTTGCTGAGGAACCACTACAAGTGTGGACAGCGAGCTGCTGACCCCAGAATACAAACACAGAACATATGCAACACTGTCTAATACGATGAACCACTGACGGCCTGGGAAGCATCACAGTTCAAATACAGGCCTTAGTTCAGGCTAATGACATTCAGTTTCAATAAATTATGTCGCTTTACTTTCACTGCCTCCCAGGCAGTTACATCAAAACAATCTTTTTTCTTATTTAGCCAGCATGTATGGAAATATAATTCACAGAAAGAGATTTTTTGAACGCTCAAATTACCAAATGTATTTTACACACAAGCCCAGGAGGTGTCATGGAGAAAGAATAAAAACAAACAATTCTCGCGTACAATTTAATAACTTGTACACTCAAATTAATAATTCATGCTCTTGATTTAGAATAATTCTTCACCTTCATGCCACTGGTCTTGTCCTGCTTACTATGTATCACTTCGATTTACTACGGTTTTAGCTGTTAAACGTTGTGTTATCTTTGACATTTCTCACCCATTTATAACAGACTGTTTCGCAGACATTTACATATTAACAACAGCAGATAGTTCTCTTTAAATAGAGTGAGTGCTGACCTCTGTGTTACAGAGGAAGTATTAAGAGCTTGTTGCATTATGGGCTGTTTGTAGCCTTAATGTCGATAGGCTAGAGAGTCAATTTAATGTGTTTGGCTGCCACAGAAGAAATAGATCCCTGAAGAGTGAGTTGAAAGCATCTCTACTGAAGACACAGACCGGGTTTGGAATCATCTGTCAAGCAGCCAAGAATTATATCAAACAGATATAACGGAATTTCATAATAGCAAGCTCAGAAAGAGAGTCTGAAAACTGAGAGACTCACTGTTTGTGACTTGTGTACTTAAAACGTACTCCAACAAGCTACACAACTGTGGATTTACATAATGATTTGATAATTTCACTTTCATGAGAGAAACAGACAAGACAAGAATTTTTTTTTCAAAAAACTGCCTTAAAGTCAGGATCGTCTTATACTTGGGCTGATACTGTATATTTAAAAATCGTTATCAAGCAGAAGGAAAAATATAATTTGAGTAAACAAAAATCTAATTTGTGCTTGATGAATGCATTTGCTTGTTAATTAAAGTTGAAGAAACTAAAACTAAATACTACTAATACTAAGTACAGAATATGTTTTTTTGTTTGCGCAAATTAGAACTATTCTATGCAAGACAATAATTTATTTTTTAGAATATATTTCATGTGCTTGCTCAAAATGTCTCACCTCACACTCTGGATTAAGGTGCACGTATGTTGCCATATATATGAGCCTATATTAAACTATAAAAAACCAACAAAACACTTTTGTGTTAAATACCATTCAGGGACATCACTAGCCACACAGTGAGAAAGAGATGACATTGTGTGAGACTTACTGTCATTAGAGCCTTGATTTTCATCCCAGGTACGAACATAATCATCCTGCAGAAACATGGGGAAAACAATCACTTTACAGCAGCTGCAGAGAATGAGGAGCCACATAATTGACACTGCAGGCCTGAGTGCACAGTGTTGTTGATAGCATAACATATTAACACTCTGTCATCTTCATAGAGAAGTGAAGCAGTTTACATTATCATTGCACACTGATTATAATGTGTACATTAGTCTTGAAGCATGATAATTAGCCAAGTGAGTCACACCAGAGGCAGATGGGTATGTACTGTGGCTGTACATCTGTATGGAAATGAGCCCAACAAATCGGCACCCGACGCCTATGCGAGACATATGGCATCGAGGGTGAGCTGCCTTTTAAGTGCTCTGTGTTTTTTCCCCCACTTAATTAGAACATTAATCGTTCTAATTAAAATGGGCAAGTTGAAGGAGATTTGAAAAAAAAGAAGAAGAGAGACAGAAGACGGACGAAGAAGCAGCGATAAGAACACAGAAAAAGACAGGGAAATGAGTTATGAATGAAAAATACATCGTACAAAGGCTGGAGAGAACTGACCTCTACCTCCTGTTGAAATGACAGCAAAAGGAGAGAAAAGAGCCATTATTAGTGAAGAAGACCAATGTATTTTAAGATACAAGGTATTAAGCTGCATTCAAGATCATTGTAAAATCCCATGTTCATGTTAAAGCCCCTGAAAACTCTCTTTATAACGTTAAACATTCATGACTAAATGTTAAAAAAACATTGTCATTTTAACATTCAAGATTTTAACACTCAAAAACTCAAGAGTACGTGCTTCATCTGGACTTTGTGAGTTAGATTTGATTGACAGTGGTCAGCAACTTCAGAAACAATAACACACATTTCATCACATTTTCATTCAAATGTTGCTCTGATTGATGCATGGAAATATGTGACATCACCTTTTCCCAACCCTGCCCAATTATAACCAGGGACAAAAGCAAAGAAAAACACATATAAATGCAAAAATCTCTTCTGTGATAGAACCACAACTTTTTCAACTTTGTCAGAAAATGGCCTGTTTTTGTATCAGTTGTAGTACAAATGTGATTACGAAAATGTGTTTTTAGGGCCTTTAATATTAAAAAAATAAAGTAAAAGTGAAGAAAATATGTAAGTATGGACCTTTCTGACTAATTGTCTGTTGTTTGGGCATTTTTGATTGTACTTTTTTTCTAAATATAGGAAAATCCCAAAGGAGACCATACAGATGTGAAGCTTTTCGACATATTGCTGTATCTGAGATAATAAACATGAGTAATTCCAAGATATTTACAATTGCCACCCCCTCCTTCGCGATGACTTACTCATCACTGTAAACATTTACTGTACTGGAAGCGTGGGCCAAACAGCTTCCCGCAAGGCAGTAAATCCTGACACAACACGTGAAATAAGCAGCGCTCATGAAAGCTGGGACCTTCTTCTTTGACCCTCACAGTTTGATTCCACAGAGGTAAATATTTTCATCACGGACAAGGACTACACTTGAGCGCTGAAATCTACCACGCTGCGCTACTGTTCCTCTCTTCATCCTCTACTCGCTGCATTGCCAAGCTCATTTCCCCTGCTCAATGACAGAAAAATCACTTCCAGTAAAGTGGCGTGTGCCTGGATTTGAACTCAACACTTCAGTTGAGCTTCATGAATGATTGATGGTTACGTAGTTAATACTTGTTGGGCTTGACGGAGTCACACATTAGCAGAGTTTAGACGTCAAAGAGTTTATGACCTGGCCATTAATCTGACCTCTCTCATGTCTCCTTTATTGATGCCTTAGCTCCTGCGTTATTTAGAAGCCTTTCTGTATTTGTGTTTCTGCCAGGGCCGATGAAGAAAGTGTCCCGCCGCACTGACAGGACTGGAAATCGATGTTTTCATAAAAGAGAGGCTTCAGAAAATGTATTCGGGGGAAATTATTTCTCACGAGTGTACAATGAAAGTGAGCATGAGACGCAGAGCACGGTGACAAGTTTGGCACACAGCAGAGAAGTTATATCATTCGAGAATATGACTCACAGACCACAAATCTGAAGAAAAGACTACGGGTTTTTACAAGGGATGATTAGAGGAAGCAGGCTGGGAGCTGGAAACACTCAGCCGTATTGAGGAGCTCTGTGATCTACCCGATAACATCAGAAAGATCTCCTCTTGCTAAACAGAGTGGGGAGGCTTACCCTCCACATCAAACATGGCAGACTTGTTCACCCTGCTGCCGAGCTCCACAATACTGACTGACAGATCACAATCCCTCATGTCTGTGGGGTGAGGACCACCGCACGATGAGCCTGTCCACTGAAAAACTGGGCTCAGCTCAGGAGTAACTGCCCACTGCCGCCAAAGAAAAGGGTGTGGAAGAAGATATTGTGCTTGTTGTGTGGACTGAAAAAGAAACAAACAGGAAACTGGCTGATGGGTGTGTGCATGTGTGTATCTGACAGGTCGGGCGTGTGACTGACAGGTGTTTCTAGGTAAATGTCAGTTGTCAGATGCGCTCTGTGTTCACTGTGGTTATCCTGAGGGGTTTGTTCACGGTGACAGAGGAGTGCGCCGCTGCCTCATCAGTAACAGAGGACACAGTAATAACGCTCTCATGTGGTGGTCTGTACGGGATCCTTTGCCGGATGAAGGTTTACATTTGACCTTTTCTCACAATTAATGTTAATATCTGCCTTCAGTGGATACATCAAACCCACGCAGAACAGCACAGAGCTGCAATGTATGCGCCACACTCTGTATCAAGAAAACACTAGAGGTCATAAAATCCATGCAATAACCAATTTCAGCCCACACATAACCCAATCTCCGGTTTTCATGTATTACATTGTTTCCGTGGCTAAAACCTTTCTGTGAGTGAAGTAAAAAAGCCGAGCTGCTGCAGAGTAAATACAAGCACCATGGGTGTATGAATGTAAGCCACTTCCAACCTTGTAGTTGAAACTGATGCACAAATTTCATTTCTCTGTGTCTGTTTCTTCATGAAGAACAAAACAGTGGTTCAGGTTAGATCAAAGCAAAGCAGTTGAGTGTATATTTTCTTAACCAAAACGCATCTGGATAGGGTCAGAAACCATTGTGATGTGGGTTAAAGTAACAGCAATCCTCTGTGATACTGACATTCTCTGAGTCTGACTTTTTTACTGACCCATCCATCCACCCCAAGCTACTCCCTCTGTGACTCTATAACAACGTTACACTACATCCTGCTTCGCGGCCAACAGATAAAATTCACAATTACTACGGGCTTCAGAAGGCTTTCTCACTTGGGCATAAACATATGAAGTTTTTTGGAACTTGCTGAAATGACTGATGCTGAGAGGAGAGGACAGTCTCAAAAAAGGTATCTCCTTAACACCTTGATGTTCATCTAACAAAGGAGATGTGCAGGCTAGCGAAAGCTGGATCATGCAGTCACCTGCTTTGCATAATGACACTAAGTGCCACTCTAAACTCAAGGTCCACCTTGCTATAATCTCCTCTCCATACATCATCAAGGACTGGGCTGCTTGCCCACCACTTCTGCACTTGAGGTGCCCTTTTTCATCCTCTTCCCAGTCAACTCTGTCGGCAGCGCAAGGTCCTTAAGCAAATCCAAGAACCCCTTCAAAGACGAGGACCACTGAGAGATGAGGCTGCTGAGAGGCTGACCATGGACAATGACGATCTCTCAGAGATGGAAAGCATCCTAATTTTATCTTAAAATAGTGACAGGGGACTTGCAGTGAGTTCAGTATTCAATAAGTGTAATAAACATCTATCTTTTTTAAAATAGTGCACACACAAATTCATGTACTGATGTTTCATGTTACATCAATAAAAATCTCGTGGCACACTACTGACATAAACTATGTTGGATACTGTGGTAGTACAAAATATAACCCCAAAATCTGACAAAATAAAGCGAAATAAAGATAAATAAAAAATTACATTGCCTGGAGGTTGTCTTCAGCAGCGATGCCACATACAGCATCGTATCACTTCCTCCCACCTAGAGATTCATTTAAAGAGGTTGTTCACAGCCTCTCAGCTTTGGTTTACAGATCATCAGACATGGTTGAGATGAAACAAAACCCTCTCAACAATATTCTCACCCTATATATTCTCCTCTTATCTTGCACACTAGGCTGCAGGGCACGAGAAGCAAGCCTGCTGATTTCTGTATTTCTGCATGCACACAGAGCTCTGAGCTGGTGCTTAAGGATTGCAGAGCCGAAGCAGAGAATCAAACGCTGGGAGTCTGGTATGCCTCCCTTACAGGACAGAATCAAGAGCAATACTTATGTAACAGAGCTGGGGCGACTGGGTAAAAGTAAAAGGTGATGCGGGGGTTAGTACTCCTGGGAAACGGATTGATGGACACAATAAGGGTGGGGACAAAAAAATTATCTAGAACAGCGGTTCCCACAATAGAGTAAGAAAATACAAGTATTTTTATTTTATTATTTTTAATATATTATTATTATTATTTATTATTTTTCAGTTCCTTAAGGAGCAGTGCTTCAAGTGCTTCAGGATTTTTTTGGCAAGAGTTTTGCCTACATGCTGTATACAGTGTGCCTACCTTACGAATGAAGGTTGTTGGGGCTGTACGTAGTATGAAAGGAAACCCTGCAGACACAACTCAGGGCTATTCAAAGCTACTGCCAACATTGTTTGGGGGGTAATATTTTTTATTTACGGTTAATTTTCCCCTAAAAAGATTCCTTTTTTAAATATATTTTGCTACCATTAATATGGAAAGCACACTACCTACTTTATCTTATCTTGTTTGAGCCATAGCATTGTGACCACTGACAGGTGAAGTGAAGAACATTGATTATCTTGCTACAATGGTACCTGTAAGTATGTCAGATATATTAGGCAGCAAGTGAACATTTTGTCCTCGAAGTTGATGTGCTGGAAGCAGGAAAAATGGGCAATGGTAATGATGTGAGCGACTTTGACAATGGGCAAATTGTGATGGCTAGACGACTGGGTCAGAGCATCTCCAAAACTGCAGCTCTTGTCGGGTGTTCCTCGTCTGCAGTGGTCAGTACCTAAAACAAGTGCCCCAATAAAGGAAAACCAGTGAACTGGCGACAGGGCCAAGGCTCACTAGTGTGCGTGGGTCGGGAAGGCTGGCCCGTGTGGTCTGATCCAACAGAAGAGCTACTGTAGCTCATATTGCTGAAAAGGTTAACGCTAGTTCTGATAGAAAGGTGTAGGAACACACAGTGCATCGCAGTTTGTTGTGTATGGGGCTGTGTAGCTGCAGACCAGTCAGTGTGTCTATGCTGACCCCTGTCAATGGGCATGTGAGCATCAGAACTGGACCACGGGGCAATGGAAGAAGGTGGTCTGGTCTGATGAATCACGTTTTCTTTTACATCGTGGATAGCCAGGTGCGTGCACTTGGAGAAGACATGGCACCAGGATGCACAATGGGAAGAAGAAAAACCGGCAGAGGCAGTGTGATGCTTTGGGCAATGTTCCACTGGGAAACTGCCATTCATGCAGATGCTACTTTGACACACACCACCTACCTAAACATTGTTGCAAACCAAGTACACACCTCCAAATTCCCCAGATCTCAATCCAATCTAGCATCTGTGGGATGTGCTGGACAAAAAACTCCAATCTATGGAGGCCTCGCCTCGCAACTTACAGGACTTTAAGGATCTGCTGCTAACGTCTTGGTGCCAGACACCACAGCAAACCTTCAGAGGTCTGGTGGAGTCCATGTGTTGACGGGCATAGGCAGCTGGTCATAATGTTATGGCTGATCGGTGTAAATAATATATCTCTGTCTATATATTTTTTTAATCTTTACTTCATTGTATCACTGTGTCTTCATTGTGTCATGAAACCAAACCTCTGCCGTTTGATACACACATTAGACTCTCTACACCTGTGGGTTTAAACGTATACTTTGATATATGCATGATGCTACGGAGTATGGCGAATAAATCTTTCCTAATGTAATTTTGTTCCATATTGTTCTATCTGCAGGGCCTCTGATGTATTTTGACTCTGGGGACCTTAACTGTAAACTGCATTTCCCATGTGTACTTGCATGTAAAAGCACAGGTGTGCTCTATTTGATGTCATTATAAGCTTTGAGATTTGCCCTGCTGAGGGTCTAGTGACTGCAAGCTAGGCTTCATTATTACAGAGCGTTCCATTTTCTAATAATTCCTCAGTTCAAACAGAGCTTGAAAATACTATGCTCCTGAAAAAAGGAACACATAGAAAGACGTTGAGAAATCAAAATCTCTAATTTCTTTTTAACCTTTAAAACATTATACTCAAGCATTTTAAATGCAACTTGTAACAATTTTCTTTAATGTGGAACCACAGTAAATATGTAAATTGTATGTAAATTGTGAACGGGCCTCTCTTGAAAAAGGGATTCTGATTTCAATGAGACAATCTGTTCAAATGAAGGATGCATAAATAAAAATGAGGAAATTCCCTATTTGCATTTGCAGAGCAAGTCTATCAGGACTTAGGGTATCTGGAGACATACCCACAGAGGGACGGCCTGTGCTTTTTCCATAGTGTTGCACAACAGGGAAACATTAAACCAGAAGACATAAATAGAAAACACTAGACAGAGAATGATTGTGGATCTTACGGCAGGAACGTTTGAGTCTCAGCAACACCGACTGGTTTTCCTGCATGTTTCTTCATTGTGTATCATGGGAGCATTTCCACAGGGGATGGAGAAAATCATGAAAATCCAAATTGTGGTCCGATCTGTGTCCACACATAACTAAGATCAGATGTGAAATGTAAGCCAAGTACTTCCAAATGCGGATTGTGTGCATGATATAATAAATGCACCAGGTTGCACACAAAAAAAGCAATTACATCAGAGAGCGTTGGCCCTAGAGAAAGTCTAATTTAAAATGAATAATTTACATATTTCTTATGCTTCAGTTTGCAGATAGATTTAAAACATACTTTGACCGATGAATAGACATATTATCTGCATTACACTTCTCCTTACTGGTTCATCTCTGAAGGTGGTGGACAAAAGGTTTTAATTTACGTCTGCATTTAGTGGTTTGACATTTAAATACTATAGATATTGTGCATTTTACATAATAATTCATCACTTTGTTCAAGAAAGGCTCTAATGACATCAGAAATACTGTGACAGCAAAGGATGGATAAAAGGTCAAATATAAAACCTGGCTGAAAATTGCACTCAATTATGTAAACGGTGAATTGCTTTTTCCATTTCACTGGATACAAATTCAGAAGTTCAGGACAAGAAACTGATGAGTTTCACTGAAATTTACTGAAATTCTGATGCAGTGATGCAGTTCTTGAACTTTCTTGGTTCGTTCTTATAGTTTTGCAATATGTACACAGACAGATACAGCTATAAAAACCACACTAAGTCTACAAAGTCTTTGTGCACTCATGCCAGCCCCGTATTCACAATCTATAAATAAAATCAGCACTTTTGCCCCTCAGAGCCCTGCAGGGAATTAGAAAACAGTCTGCAACTCACAGGAGAATCTGGTACAAACAGCGAGAACCTTCACACAAACACAGAACTCAACTGAAAAACAGACATGTACGACAATCGAAAATCAATGAAGTTGCCGTGGTAGGGGCTACAAGAAGGATAAGAATCAGCCAATGTTTTGATAAAGGGGAGTCTAAAACAATGTAATCAAATAAGAGAGTCACAACCAGATCAGAAGCAATCTGAAACCGGACTGAAAACCTCGATCATCTTGTGAAACAGACAGATCGGCTGTCATTTCTGGTGCCAAAAAAGGCAAGTCATCAAGCTTACTCATATCCAATGCTGCCAAAATGCCTAAAAAATAGATTCACATATTTACTGTATTCTATTTTTCCTTTCCTTTGAACATCCTAAAAGCCACAAATACTTCACAAAGTCACAATGATGAGGTCAGATTTACCATTTTACCACAGATTAATTGTGATTTTTGAATAATTGGATCCTCGATCCTCTGGTGACCTTAAATTGAACTTTTTTTATGCTTCTTGAGATCCTCTCAACTACCAGCATCTCAGCTCCAAACACTTTGGGTTTCTATCTGTGCTGTTACTTTCAACCACTTGCAACTTTTTCTAATAAAATGTTCTTGTATCAGCTACTGTACCAACAGGAGCTGATCTCACACTGGCTGTGACTCAGTCTGGCTGAAGCCCAAAGGTAATAACACTTGGGTGGCATTTACTGTAGGGACAGCCACTGCCACTGCAAAGGTATTGTTAGTTTTAAAAGAAAAAAATGTCAGATTTATTGAACCTGCCTTACAGAATCTCAAAAGCCGCACACGGTCTCATAATAATTTAAGACATTTACTACAAATGAATTTAAACAAATACAAGTCTTGAGTTTCAAAATGTCCTGTTTTGCATCTGAATTTATGCTTACTGCCATTACCCTGATACACAATTTACACTTTAACTGTTGCTGATAACTGTGATATTTACATTCTAACTACAAGAAGACATTGGAAGAGCTCGTTACAGGCAGATTCCTGGATGTCAGCTGTTCTCTGCAGCAAACAACCTATTTGGCATACTGACTCCCAGGTGTAGCCAACACAGAAGCAGGTCACTCTGACAAGTCATGCGTTTGAAATGCTGAAATGCAACTGCTGGCAGTCAGGTATTTCTAGCATCTGTACAAAGGGAGCTGTGTGTTTTTCTGCAGCTATTAGTCACAAATGCATAGAAAGTTCTGTAGGGAAATGCATTTATTCAATTTAGTATACAATTGCATTTGTTAAGAAATTCAATCACCCTCCTTCACTACTTAGGAAAAATCCTCTCCCTGTCTCTCTGCGGCACCTGTGCCCTTCAGCTGTGGCCATTGTACTGCAGTGGGAAGCAGCTGTAGCCGTGCAGGCAGGGCACGATGAAAGGCTGTTTCTTTTCTTGTGTTTTCCTTTACTCAATTGCAGCCCAACTAGGCCTCTGGTCGCCAGCCAAGACACCCCACAGTGCACCAGTAGTCCGTCTAAACCCTGAACAACCAGACCGTCTCTGTTGGAGGTGTTCCATCGGCATTGCAAACAGAGCTCTGGACGTTTGCAGCCTCTTACAGACTCTGTAGCATGATAAGGAAGGACTCGTGCCAAAACAAAGCATGACTAGATAGACTAATGGGTTTCTGATAAGCTGTTATCATCATTCATAGCATCAGTAGCAGTCTATTCTAACATCAGAGAGCACGGGGTAGTCGAGCGGCTATGCAATTGGAAAGCCAGACTGAGCGCAGCGCTAGTGATGATAATTCACTGTTCGTGTGGATAGTCTTTAATGGAGTATTTGGCTTCAGTGTTACAGATGCCATTATCCACCATTATGTTTTGTATGCTATGGTGAAATGATAAAAAGGAGCACTGACGGGAGCACCCACAATAACAGATTATTACAATTCTGCTGGACTGTAGCCAGTTTAAGAGGACTAAAATCAAGCAGGGGAGTGTAAGCAGCGAAGGCAAACCTCTGGGCCAAATGTTCTTGCCAGATTTTCAGAACCTGCCGCAAGTGCTTCTTCCACCATTCTGCATATTTAATCCACTGGCATCCGCAAGGGATCTGATGTTTTTGTGCTGGTACAGAGTGTTTTCTGTTCCTTAAAAAATAAAGTGAATGGGTAACAGGTGCAGGCAGGATTGGTACAGGGTGGTCCAGAGCTGCCTGATTGTAGAGGCATGCGTTTTTCAGATAAGGATTTACCAGGCACAGGCAGCGCCGGATGGGAAGGAGAAACACTGAGCCCTTTCTGCCATGTTCAAACCGCCATGCATGATGGATGCCGACAATAAACAGCCTCCTTCTGGGTGAACTTGTATTGCTATGTCCTAATCATCATCTATTTTCAGGCACACATATCTGAGTTTATCTTAAATCAACAGGAATAAAACATCAGACCAATTTCATGGCTTGGCGATTTCATGGACAGTATCATTTTTACAAGGGAAGTTGAGCAAAATATTGAATTTACTGTTGATTTGCCCTTAGTAGACATACCGAATTGGATTCGCTATGCATAACATGCCGTAGTCTCCAGCCATTTAATTTCATACTGAAATTGACAGAACCTCGACTGGTGGGATGATCCCAGTTGGCATCTAATTGTCCCTGTAATTGAGTCTCTGGATTTCTGTGTGCAGAACTAATTTTATTCAGCATCTGTTCTTAAAAACGGTGCTTAAAATAAAAATGAATATATGATGAACAACAAGACGTATTTTTATCATCACATCTGCAGTTTTTTATAGCTACAGTATGTCTCCACCTTTTATTGGAAAGCTGAAGGTTCAATATTACTAAGAACTTTCTGGTTTCACAAATCCAACAGCTCAAAATAAAGAAAATAATGAACAATTTCACGCTGTACCCATTTTGATTTTAACTAAAAGTGGCTAATTTCTCAGAAGAATTGGGTTAAAATAACAAACTACATTCAGCTAACATTCCCTGCTCCCGTTTTCTCCCCCCCGGATTTGGTGCATTAGTGGAATGAAATGTTGAGTGCACCTGTCAGATTAAAGGATTGAAGGTATCCCATTCTATTATTTGTTGACTGTAACTGTTTAATCTAATCGCCTTGTCTTCCTGTGAAATAGATTAAATTGAAGTGTGGAAACTATTTTTATTGGAGGTGAAAGAGCCTCTTATCCTGATTCTGCTTTTACATTTTGAAAGAGAATAAATATGAAATATTTACAGTGAGTACATTTTGCAGCCCATGTACCGTGCATGCTTATGTGTGTGAGGGTTTGTGTGCATCCGGGTGTGGTTGCATACAAGCAAAAGGGAGAATGAAAGAGCGTGCCTTTCATGTTGTGCAGCTTTGATTATTGCTTTCCAGTGTTGGATTAATATTCAACATTCAGTTCTCAGAGGACTGTGCAAGTCAACATCAATTTGTGTAATCTGACTACCTATAACTGTATCATTGGCAGTCCTTTATCAACCAAAGAATTCCCAGAGACTCAACTGCTCATTTTCTGGTTCATCTTTCGTTTTTTTCTTTTTTACTCAAACACCTACATGAAGCAACAGCAATTAAATGTTCATTATATTCAATATTCAGCAGCTCTCATTAAGAATCATCAAGCAAATACTAGTTGGTTGCGCAAATGCTGTTTAAAGTGAACGGTTTGAACAATATGAAAAAAATCCTATTTCTCCACCCTGCAGCAGGACATGCGGCGGGGACAGAGTCATCAAACTCTCGGTGATACATGCTCCATTTCAACACCATAACACAGAGACCGCTGTTGCTACGGCAGCAAGCTGAAATCAAAGCGGTTTCTATTGGCGATTCCCCCGGGAGGTTCAGTGGCTCGCTTCTCTGATGTTTCTCCTGTCATCATCATCATCATCACCAGAGACACCACCACTCATGCCCTTTAACGCACTCGCACAAAACACGCAACAGCCCAGACAAAATCACTTGCGTGTGCTTGCAAGTGCACAAGCGCGCACACACACACACACACTCGCATTAAGACAATCACCTCTGGGAATAATGATCACGAAAGAGACACAGTGTGGAACTGTAGGGGCTGTTTGTGTTACACAGCAGCTTTGATGTTAAATTGAGGAAAAAGGGGGCAAAGCACAGCAAGTGACATCTTCACACTGGATGGCAACCCCCTAAGAAATGTTAAGAAGATGATCCCAGTTTCCCTGTGCTGTTTATATCTTGAGACGCTCCACATATATTGTGTGTGTTTTTATTCACTCTTGGAAGGAGGGTGTTTTTGTCGTTCACAGCCAATCATGATGTGCTGAATTGAGAGTGAAGTTGCTGCTCTAACTAACATTTTGGATCAAAGCTGTGTAGATATAAAGCAGCATTCAGCGAGTTATAATCCCACAATAATTCTTACTTAATCTTTCCATTCACACAATTTCATTACTTCCCTAAGTACAGTTCCAGGGAACATCTGGTTCTCTTTAAGTGATCACAGTCAAAGTAATCTGTCCCCAGGAGGGGGGGCGGCTGCCAATTTTCACCTTTTCTTCAGGGACGTCCGTGACCGTAATTTAAGGAGGCGTATGAATGTGGATGAAAAATGACACCACAGCCTCTCTAGGTCGGTTATTATTTAGAAAGGCTCTCCATCTCCTCATGAGAAGATATGGCATTGTTCTCATGCAGATATGCTCTAGCTGAACTGCACGCATTTCAAATCCAATAACGATACCTATCATGTGCTAGTAACCACCCTGGATCAATTAAAACCCAATTAACAGGAGTTATATGGAACATAATCCAACTGCACTATTGTCCAAATTCTGTTGGGATCATTATTAATCATTTCACAGAGCTGGAGGCAAAACTATGTCCATACATCCACGGACACAGCAATACATCACCGTGCATATAACCTGCAGGCTTTAATCAATCTCTGCAACCCAGTTCAGTCTGTTTGGTGGCTGAATATGCACATCAATCAATCACCGCCCCTCTGCTCTAATTGCTTAATTCTCTTGTTCGTGAAATCTCCCGGGACACGTGTGGAAACACATCTAAAGAAACCCATATTAAGGGCAGTATGATGGAATAGGTCTGTGCTGTTCCTGCTGTGCAAGTGAGACTAAAACATTAATGATGCATAAAACATGACTATAAAACATGCATATAATTTACCAAGGACCCATACAATTCCCCAGTGGGAAGAGCAGTAGCCTATATTTGTGTCTGCCACTGGAGCTTTATTTTGACCTAACATTCATGGCAAAGCTTGTCACCTCTCGTGGAAGCTCTCAAATGAAATGAAATCAGATGAATTTTGATGAGCAAGTCAGAAAAGTAAAACATCCAATCAGTGTTTGGCACGAGGACAGCCATTTACCTCAGCCATTATCCCCGACTGTCCAGTTAACAAAAAAAATGTGCAAAACATTTGGAGTAATTCTTTAAAAACAAAAATAAAAACAGGTGAAACATGTACATGGAGATTCAACGGCATTTAAAATAAGGAATATTGTGAACACTGTAAACACAACCCCACATATATATTCTATTTCCATCACCTCATTATTTTGAAACCTTTATTCTAAACTGTGTGTGTGTGTGTGTGTGTGTGTGTGTGTGTGTGTGTGTGTGTGCTATGTTCCAACAACAACACCAAGTTTCTGTGTATTAACAGGCAAAGAAAGTGTGGCACAACTATTATTACTGTTTCTAAACGGGCGTGCGTGTTTCCCCATCGGCGCGTCTTATACCGCATTACCGCATCTCTCCACCAGCACGGCGGACTTACGTCTCTGAAGCGATTCCAGTGCTTGATCTTGCGGCTGTACTGTGAAATGGTGGACAGCCACTGCTCGTCTTCCATGAAATTCCCCGTTTTTTCCGCCTCTTTGGCGCTCTTCAGGTCGGTCTGGAAGGTGGACCCCGCGAGCATCGCCAGCGGGACGAGAAGGCACACGACATCCGTAATTTCCACCATGGCAGCGGACAAAAGCACCTCGCGCACACCGGCTGTCGGTTTACCTCTTCTTTGAGGGGGGAGGATGCTGAGGCTGGATTGGGACTACCAACTGATTAGCCTATAGGATGCTCCTGCTGCTGGGAGAGAGAGGAAGAGAGAGAGGGAGAGAGAGAGAGAGAGAGAGAGAGAGAGAGAGAGAGAGAGAGAGAGGGAGAGAGAGAGAGAGAGAGAGAGAGAGAGAGAGAGGGAGAGAGAAGGAGAGAGCGGAACTATATTTGATGACAGTATTCAGGGTGAATCCTGGTGCTGTGTATGTTTGTATGAATACGTCACAAACGTCTTTGCATTTGGATGTAGGAAGTTGGTGTTCACGCGCCGCACCTTCTCGTGTCACGTGACGCCCCGCACCCCCCTACTGCTCGTTCAGGTGCGACAGTTTGATTGTTACGTGGGGCAGTCTGAATTACACGGGCTGCTAAGGACTATTTTCACTGTCGAGTAATCCTGCGGATTATTTCCTTCCTCAATTCGTTGATTAATCATTTGGTGGATAAAAATGTTAGAAAATTGTGGAAAATGCACTTCACTGTGTGTGTTTTTTTAAATTCCAAGATTAATGTCATCAAATACCTTCACCAACTTCCAAAACCTGAAAAGATCTATCACGTAAGTCAAAGAAAAGCAGCAAATACTCTCAAGTGAAAATATGAAGTTAGAAAATGTTTGGTCATTTTTATTGAAAATTGATTTATAAATGAATTTAGCAAAATGTAGCTAATTGATTATTCTGATGACTAATCCATTAATTGACTACAAAGTGTTCCTCTAATCTGAATCTGCCTGTTTGGATTTCATCCATAGAAGTTAAATGACTACATATTAATCAAAATTTTCAGGATCAACAAAAATGCTTTTAAGTTTGATTAGAACGTTGTGTGTGAATATCAGACTTTTTTTAATGTCTATCAGAGCTGCATATCTGATTTACAAATAATTTTAGGGTTTTTTAGTTACATAATAATAAAAGTCATGTCAAAATCTACTTCAGATTTGCTGCTCCAGTGTCTAACATGATCAGATAATGGGACAATACCATAAACTGTCCCTGCCAACACAAACACAAAGCAATATGTTAGAAAAATGTACAAGCAGCTACATGATATAGACTGTTACTCTTTTGATAACACCAGACTAGCTGAAAGTCCATGTTTTATGCATGGGCTCTGAAATAGGCCTTTTTTCACAGCAGACATTAAATGCAGTGCAGCCATAATTAATGTTATTAATTATACGTGCTATTTCTGCTATCACATATGGTGAAGAAAAAATTATCATAGAGCTGAATCAACATCTCTACCGAAACAAAATTTTACAAAAACTGAACACTTAATGACTCACAAATGAGTTAGTATTAACTGCGGGGCTATTGTATTGGGCTTGCGGTGTTACACCTGCGGTCTGGGTAAGACTATTATAGAGTTACTTTTATTACGTCCACCCCTGCATACAAAGAGAATAACTCGCCCATTTTCCCTTACTGCCACTATAACAGTGAAACACACCTAAAAATGACTTACTAAATACCTAAACCACACTCTAAAACTTGATAGTGAGACTTCATGGAGCTGTAAAAAGTGAGGTCTGTGCTGCCTCTCTGCCTCAGAATTGCTACCTGGATTGATTAAGAGACAACACAAAGAGGAGGTTCGTGGATCTGGATGAGGTTGCTGTTGATCTCTGTACTGCTGTGTTCAGATGGCCCACAGATAACGGCTGTGTTTTCTAATACATTACTGGTACTCAGAGCACTTGCCACAGTATCTTCCTGTATCTGCCCTGTCTACTGTATCTCCTCCTGCTGCAGTCTCAGCCACTCCCTCGAGAGACACGCTGAATGATATCTTGTAATTGAAATGCTGGATTAACTGATGCCATCTTTACTTCATCCTGGAAAGAGCGTCTTTGAGGCCCTCTCAATAAAGGCAGGCACAAGACAGGGTGTCATCATCTAATCTCTCAGCTGAATGCAATCAAGGATACGAGCAAAGATAAAGAGAGAGGGAGTTGTTTTAACTGAACACAATGCAGACATTATAGTGGGAAGAAAAAAAACAGTGTGAAAGCAACAAAGCTTGTCTTAATACACATATGATACATATAGCAAGTGTGCTAATGTTGTAGCCTACAACACAGCTATATACTCAGATTGGTCAAAATGAGTTGCATGTGCAAACAAATCAGAATAATGTAGTTGGTTTGAACTGCACTGTCCTCAGTTTGTAGTCTCTGTTATAAACTAATGGTACGTGTAGTCATACAGACACATTTTAACACAGTGCTCTGCAGCAGCTGCAATCAGGCCGCTTCATTCTCAGTGACATTAATCAGACTGAGTGTGAGTCAAATAGTGCAAAATGAGGCGAAATGGCAGCGTGATTAACAGTATGCATCCTTTAAAGCACATATTAGGTACAGCTCTTGAGGCTGCTCCACTGGGAGTCAGGCACAGGCCTGGTCATGAACCCACAGACAGATGTAGTGTGACAGTCACAGAGCAGGGATCCAGAGAGAGGAGGGCAGGACATGGCAGGCCAACAATGTTCATCTCATTTACTGGAGCTAGTTAAAGAGAGAAATCCTGAGTCACAGAGCCACAGGGGACCAAAAACTGGGGGAAATACTCCCCTGTCAATCATGTGATTGTGGTTCCGTCTGATGCTTTGTGAAGCAAATCGAGGGAATCTAATTGTGATGTCTGGAATGGCTGCAGGGCAGAGACATGTAAAGATCAGATGATGCTCAACTAACGAAACATGTTGGCTACTGTCATCAACAGGCGCCCTGCATGTGTAGACATGAGAAAATGCTTTGTATCTCTGGGCCACTCATGGGGTCTATGTCGACGGTGCACAAGGCTGATGAGATGTTGTCTATTACATGTTTTATTTACTTAAAACTGTACATTTCACTAACGTTAGCAAACCTTCAGAATATTATCTTTATAAAAAATGCATTGTGTTTAATGTTTAACATCCCAAATTGGGAAATAATATATAGTATAAGTCACATAGATTAATGTTTAATAGATGCCTTGAGAGAATACTTAACTTGTATTGTTAACATTAACATCTTCATGTTAGCATTTTCATTGTGAGCATTCTATCATGCTAATGTTATCATTCAGCTTAAAAGCACTGCTGTACCTAAGTACAGCTGCTTGCATGGCTGTAGTCTTGTTTTCTTAGCTTCTATCTGCCCTGTAAGCACAAAACCTCAAGTGATTAGCTGCAGAAAACTGCAGACAAGCAGTCAAACAAACTGCATTATTTATTTATGTTTTTGAGTCTAGAGTCTCTACCATCTTCCAAACAATCATATCAAAGTCCATCAGAATCTGACACTGTATACGTTCCCACTTTGACACAATTTCAATCAGTTTGAAAGTGTAGAATCAATAATAGAAGTTTTATCTTTTATAACAAATTGACTTTCTTCACGATGAGGTAAAACCGTTTGACCGTGTTGAGTTATGAAACTGTGTTGCCTTATTTTTCTGTATGCATTTCTCAACTAGGGTAAGAAGGCTATACTAGTGTACCCCTCCTATCACCCAATGTCAGCTGGGATTGGCTCCAGTCCCCCCAGGACCCTGGATGGAAGCATGTCATTTGAGTTTGAATTGACAGCATTAAAGCAGCATTTCTGGGAAATCTTCTTATTTGCTGTTAGTGAGCTTTTAAGATGGATATTGTTGGACATGCTAGCTGTTTCCCCTATGTTTCACAGTCTTGTGCTAAGCTAAGCTAGCTGGCAGTTGGCACTAGCTTCATATTTAGCTTACAAATTTGGTATAATTCTTCACATCTAACTCTCTTACACTCTCTCTTAACCCTTACACATTAGAAGGTCCTGTAAAAGATGGTAAACATGGATGATATCCAGAATACTTTAAGATTCAAATAGCAGTCACAATAGCCCTTCAAGTCGTGTTTAATTCAAAACCAAACACAAATAGCTAAACATTGGCAGGATTGCTAAATAATGCACATGGTTCTAAAATGAGAGGTAGCTTCACTCGGGGACAAGTCATGGTAAGAGTACTTATAAATAATGATCAGGATCCTTTTCGCTGTCTGATATATTTGCATTCAGCGCTCATATTCTGCCGCTGACAACAATGAAAAAAAAACAATTAAATACAGTATAAAGTACATGTCAAATGAAAATCAGAAGACAAAACAACATGGTATGAGACATAAAAAAAGAATGCATCAAAGGTGTAAATATATATACTTTTTTATGTACTGTATGTGCATTCAGTGTTACTGTATAGGTTGTTTAATTGTGTGCCTGTGTTGCATGATACCACCTTATTGTTTTTGTATAATCTAATCTGCACTCCTGCTAACTTTCTTTGAATCAAGTTAAACAAATGAGATTTGGTCTTAAATACTTTTCGTACTTGTGAAAGAAACCGCACCTCAACAATGCCATATTGAGTTTTCATGCAATCAGTCAACTAATGCTGCTCAGAGTTTCTCCAGTTGCAGTCATGCAATTTTGCTCTCTTGGACTCTTTTTTTACAATGTGAAATAGGTATTAGGTTTTCTTGGAAAAGTTAATTTGTGGCAAAGGACTATTTTAGTTGGTTTAAACATAGCTCATAAAACAACTTTCCACTTTCTGCCAAAACGTAAAGAAACCCACATACGTATTATTTCTCTATCAATGTCAGCCAAAAATAAAGAGTCTACTTCTCAATTAAGCTAATATTTAAAATATAGGACATTTGAAATTGGTGTGTAAAGTGTTAATGCTTGGATAGAAGAAGAGTGCATCTCAGCAAAACTTGCCAAACATCACAGTTTCTCCTGACCCCCTTTGAGAGTGCAGGTCTGTTTCTGCTTCCTCCAGCAATAAATCAAAACCTAAATGGAATGCTGTCCCGGCTCCAACTTCAGGTGACGCAGGCACATGAAACCAAATAGAGAGTCCCGCACTCAGAGCTAAAGGGTTTCCAGATAAACACAGGGCTCAGGTGACAGGGGGAATGAAGGGCTACATGCAGGGATATTTACTGTGGAGATGGAATGATACTTTATTTCTTCTTTTGTTAGAATCACGGCTGACACGTCATGAACAATGATTAAAACATGAGGCAACCAAGATTGTTACACTAAAGCCTCGACAAAACATTTCAGCTGTCTCAGTGAGATGGACCCTGCTCACAACATCAAGTTGTTGCTATAACAACAGCCTGGCAAACACCCTTTTACTCTTTCCTGAATTAATTAACAACATGAACATATTCAAAGAGTGTGGAGAAGGAGGTTGTATCTGAGCTAATTCGGGTGTAAATTTATTGCACTCTCCCTTTAAGTGCCTAATTATTGCTCTGGTTATAATCACACCAATTACTGAAACAAATGGTTCTTTGGAATGAAAAATACAGGAAGGCTTTTCTTTGTGATTCACTTCAGTGCACCTCAGATTAAAGCAAATTGTTCCAGAAAAAAATATCCATTCTTAACAATCCATTTGGTAGTGGATTTATTATACATGAATTACATAGCCTGAGGCTGGCCAGCCTAACAGCTCTCTCAGGCCTGTTGGAATTGTAAAACACAGCGCCTGTCACACTTTATTTCCTCTTCTCCATTTTACTTTTTCCCAGTGACATGGCACAAATAATGTTTTGCCCCAAACAATGTAGCGTAGAAGCCTAAGATTAAAAAAATCACGATATATAATAACAGTAAATTTCACGATCCATATGCAGAGTGTCAAATCACATTAAAGAAAAAAAAAACACAGCCATGAACATTAAAGTGCACATGGACGAATACAAAGATTATGTGTTCATAGGCACATCCACTCAAAACAATAGGTGAACTCAGGCATAAACATTTTACATATCATTTAAAGGTGGTGCAGTGGCGCCATCATCTGCATATGCAGTGTATTACATCATTTAGGACAGACCCATAGATAGATAGATAGATAGATAGATAGATAGATAGATAGATAGATAGATAGATAGATAGATAGATAGATAGATAGATAGATAAAAAAAAACTCCTAAATCCATCTACATATACTCTAGTTGTCAGATTCTCCCATGTATATAAACCAGCTTTACCAGTATAAAGTTTTGTACAAAGTTTTGTATATATATAGAAAGTTCTAGAAAGCTAAAGAATGACTAGTATGTTTTTCTTGCAAAAGTGCTCAAATAAATTATCTTAAATGGGATTGGGGCTGAGCTTTAGTGTGCAGCAAGCCTTATTCATTTCGGATACTTTTATAAGTATCCATTTTGACCAGCAACCTCTTAAAATGCTCACAGTGGGCCTACACTTCCATGTCTATCAAACTCGAAACACAAAGGAACAATTCAGCTTAAGGAGACCACAAGAGACTATGTGAAATTAAATTAATTTATTATATCTAACAAAAAAACCCAAAAACAACACATACTGTAAAGACTTGAGGACCAAACAACTGACGTTAACTTCGATCTTAAGTAAGACTGGAGGTTTTTTTAAGGGGTGGGGGATGGTGTAAGTGGCTAGGCGTACGTGCGTGTAGTCATGACTCAGAAAAGTTGCTCCTAAAGTTCAGCCCGGCAACTTTTCCTAAATCTCTGGAATTCAATATATTTTATCAGTTTTTTAAAATATAATAATAAAAGACTTTAAATGTTCAGAATGTCCGTGTACACCACCACAGCCACTAAATAAACAGAAACACTTATTTACCAAAAGTATTGACTGTATGTTAAACAATTAACACATGTGGCCTAAATACCTAAATAGGCCTACAACTTCAAATATATTGAGTGAATCCTAATTTGGATGTAAAAAAACAAATCTCCACAGTTCATGCCCAGCACCCGCATTTCCGATCAGTGCGAGAAAAATACGAGGGCTACGTGAGATACGTGCCAGTATGAGCTGACAATAGTGAATCTTTCCACTGCTTCCATCGTGTTCTTTTTAGTCCACAAACTGAAGGGGCGTGTCTTTGTATTGTTTCATGGAGTTTTGCCTAACGGGGCGTTGACTGACAGGTCGGTTTGGCTGTTTAATTTAATATTTGCACTTTTCTGTTGTAGAGAAAAATAAAGCCAAAGTCTGGTTGGGGGTCGACCGCCTGCAGGGTCGGGTGGCCTGGCCTTTGCCTCATCAAAGGCTCCAGAAATGTTACCAGGCAGGGTAGAACGCTGGGAACGTGAGCTGAAGCCCCATTGGTTAAGAAATACAGTGGGCGGAGCATACTGGCGTGGGTATTTAAAGCTCTGCTCCATTGTTGCGGAGTGTGTTTCCCAGCTGGTCTGGCTCAGAAGGGGGCTATCCACTCTTTCAGACACCATTGCACTTTCTTTCTTTTCTTTTTTTTTACATTCGAATCTTTTATATTTGTTAGTAGATATGTCTTTTTATTGCAACCACTCTTTGGACGGCAGCTTTCCTCCGTCCCCAGCGGAGGACAGGGGTTCAAAACGCCTGTCCTGGGGCAGTCTGCTGCAGAGGCTGACTGAGCTGAAGGGGATCAACCAGAGGGTCACCGCGGATCAGTGCAGCAGGAGTGAAACTGGTGAGTGTTGCAGCCTTTTGTCTGAGGAGGCTCTATTGTCTGTTGTTTGGGTTGATTCACATTGTAACCAATGTAACCATTTTATTTTAGATTTTTGTTGATTGTTAAAAGACAGCATGAACTGACAAAGCACAAAGGGGCTGAGGCATTACTGATGTTTGAGAGTGAATCCTGCACTACCAGACAAGACGTTAACCTGAATACTTTTGTTTTTAGGATCTGTGGCAGACATGTCCATGTCAGAATTGGACAGCAGTTTCTTCTGTTATCCCCTGGAGGAGACCTTGGCTGCAGAGGTTATAGCAACTATAACACAAAGTCTCAACGATGCATCAAACACCCTGGGCTGTTCCAAAGTCATCTTACCGGACTGCCTGCTGCACAATATCAGCCAAGAACTGCTCCACCTGTCTGTCAGTGAGCCTTGCGGGCTCAAGGGAGCACTCATTGACCTGTGCGTGGACAGGGGGGACCAGGGCTCCCTATGTACTGTGGACCAGATAGCGGTGGATGCCACCCTGGTGCCGACCTTCCACGTCACCCTGGTGCTCAGGCTGGAGTTAAGTGGGCTGTGGCCAAAGGTTCAGAAGCTCTTCAATGGTAGAAAGTCATCACAGACATCTGCCACATCTGGAAGGCACCATAACACTCTGAGGCTGAGTACGAGCTTCAGGGCCATCAAGAGAAAACTGTATTGTTCAGGGGAGCTGCTGATTGAGGAGTGCTGCTGACCAAGCACTCAGTCCCCTGATAAGCTGAAATGAACTCGTATGTTCTGTGAAAGGAGGCCGACATTGTCTTTTTTTAAGACATTTTATGGCATCAAATCACATCAAATGGCACTGACAAGATGGTCCTGAAATAGCACATACCTGTTTTTTGTTGGTGTATTTCTTGTGTATCAAGGTTTCCCCAAACCCAGCTTATGTCTCATGGCAGCTACGCAACAGTAGACGGAACAGAAGACTCATGTTTGGACATGGGTCCATTTCTTTCCTATGAATGTAAAGTCCAACCTCTAAGGGCGTGGCATATGTATTTGATAGTCAAATATTACCTGAAACTTGCATTTTTTGTATTTTTAACATCTTAAAAAGACATGAACAAATAAATTATTTTCTATAAATTTGCTGTGAGAGTTTTCTTGTAACTCATAAGAGTGTAGGCCCATAAGAGTGAGTGTGTGTGCGCGCTTGTGTATTTGTAGCCATGCTAGCGGTGTGATGCTAGTGACTGCAACTTAGGTCTGATGGTCCACGCCGAAATATCTCAACAACTATTACATGGACTGCCATAAAATGTACAGACATTCATGGTTCCCACTGGATGACTCCTAATTACCTTGACCCCTTACTTCTACTTACTACTTACCTCTAGCGTCACCAGCAGGTTCAAACTTGTTTTGAGTGACTTGTCTCAACAGCTATTGGTTAGATCGCCATTAAATTTGGCAGACATTTTTGTCCCTCTCATGATGAGTTGTAATGACTGATCGCTAAGTTTTCATCTAGCACCACCATCAAGTCAAAATGTATCCAGTACTTCGATCTCTAAACAAATACCTGCAAATTCAATGGCATTCAGCCTCAGCTGGACTGTTTAGTGCTTATTCACAAATGTTATAAGCATGCTAACCTTTATAAACACATTTGCTTAGCATCAGCATGTTAGCATCGTCATGGTGAGCATGTTAGTATGCTGATGTTAGCATTGGCCTGAAAGCACTGCTGTGTGTGTGTGTGTGTGTGTGTACAGACTTTATGAGCCGATAACATTTAGATTCATATTCTTGTTTAAAAAGCGAAAATACGCACCAGTCAACCATCAGACAAATTTAATTCAAAGAAACTTTCATACAATTTTAGCATGTTAATTTAATAAATATGGTTTACTTTCATTTGTGCAACGATTTTCAATACTTATGATCCAACAGGCTACAAGCAAATCCACATAATAACATTATAGTAAATGATATTAACTCCAATAAACCCTGCACTGTTAAAAGGAAAATGAATATTTACATTGGTAAGGACTATAAAAATTACACACTTTCCTTGTGAGTGGCTCAGACATCTGTCTTTGAGAAGGCCATGAGGTTTCTCAAAATGTTAAAAGGAAAACAAAAAAGACTGGGACATAGAAAGCTCATCTTAGCAGCTTCGTTTACCGTTCAAATACAACTATGCTCTTACTTTCCACTTTGACAGCAAGCGGACTCTCCATCCTGAAGACACGAGAGTAAGAAAATGTCAGCCATCAACTCAAAGCTTCTCACAGTTCTACAGGAAGTCACTCTACACCCAAGTTGCAGAGAGGTTCCCTGATGAGGTCTGCTGCCCACTGCACGTAAGGCATTTTTGTTTCTCTTGGTTTGCTGCAGAAATATGCTCCAATTTGTGTGGGCTCTGACCGATTTCTTCTAATTAGATTCAAGTACAGACGAACCTAAGAAAAAAGAAAAAAAAAGAATCAAAGAAAGTTACTCTACACAGCATAATCTTTGTCGGGTTCCTCCACATGCACAGACAGCTGAAAACTCCACACAAACCTCTAAACAAGTCCTTCATTATCACAGTCACTTGTGCAATGCTCAGTATCAATGGAACAGCTACAACAAGAAAGATCATACTGAGATTGTTTAAAAATATATGTTTTAAATATTCAAAATTAAAATAATAGTTTTTAAGTCATACATGTTTAAAAAAGGTTTTTCCTACATTCCAGGCAGCAATCAGGTTTACTTGCAGAGACTTGACCCTGCACAAGACAGGTCACTGTGATTAGGCTACTTATCAGCATTTCGTGATGCCTTTTACTGGTCAAGGTTCTGTCACCACATGGTGATGCAGTTGTGAGCGGGGCCTGTTTTAAAAACTATTCTTGCTGCTGTAGTGAAGTGCTTGTGGCAACCCCTGACATCTGAGACAACACAGCTGACTCTTTAATATCAAGTGTCAGTCCCTGCTTGGAACCGCATTCACCGTGTCAACAAGTTAACAGACAAAAATAAAGCTAATATAATGCTCGCTATAATGACTGCATACGTCTTTTACTTCAAATGAATGGCAACAGCAACCCAAAAACATGGTATGCTTTGGAAATTTGTCAATTGCAATGAAAATTGTGTTTGATAAAACATGCAGTTCATGTATGTGATGTTTGTGGCAACTTACCCGTATGTGTGCAAGTGGTTTCTAGCCATCCAACATAACCTGAATCTCAGATAGTCTGGAACAGCTGGGCGTCCCCATTCTCTGTGCCCTTTGGTACAACTCAGAATCCCCAAAGTAACGAGCACGATACAGTAAGCCTTCCTCTGAAAGTACAGGAGAGTATTCATGAGTAGTCAGTATGCTAGGTCTCAGTCAACTACATATGAAATCACACAATTCAAGTGTTTTATTATTCGTTTGGGGGCGGTTATGAACTCATAACGTTATTTCATTGTTTCAACAGTGAACTAAGACGACAACAAATTTAGATCAGCTGAAATCTAGGTGGCGTAATAGAACTGACAACTCTCACTGTGCAAAAACAATACTCCAATAATGTAAATTCATTAGCTTTTGTATATATACATTTGTCTTATTTTATATTGTTTGCATGCTATATTTTATATCTATTACTGTTTGCACTATCACCTTTGCTGCCGTAGAACTGCAATTTCCCCATTGAGGGACTAATAAAGGTTTATCTTATCTTGCAGAGTTGCCGTACTGTAACTAGATCTGAAATGATTAGGAGAAAATTTATCAGCAACAATACTGATAATTGATTTATGAAGTAAGTACCGAAGCAAAAAATGCCACATAATTAACTTCTTTGGGACTGTTGGGCATTTTCCTATGTTGTCTGACCGAATGATCGATTAATCAAGAAAAAAAACGTCAGATTAATCGATAACTAATTGTTGTAACGCAAACTTACTCTGCTGCTTCTCCTTCCAACAGTTGTTTCTGAGGTTGGAGATGTAGTCTTCTTCTACACTTCTCTCAACATTCTTCAGGTTATTCCCAGAATATTCTTCATTGAAACGGTCTCCCACATAGAAAAGCACCTTCAGGTTTGATGTATGCCTTTTGTGAATATGTCCAGCCGACCTGGTGTTTAGAGAAGATATGACCACTGAGAGTGAGACAGATGGCGAGACATTTTCCCCCCACAACCTCAGAAAGCTCTCTGAGTGGCAAACCACTTACGGGCGGTAGCTAAGGCTGTAGGGAGGCTGGGTGACCATCATCTGGCTGAGAGCGGAAACAATGATGAGGATTAAGATGGGCATCAGCTGGACAAACAGAGCCAGACCTCCCTGTCCAGAGAGTGAGGGGAATAAAACACTTGATTATGGTTTCATTACAGATCACACAGTACATCAGGTGGTATCAAATTAAAGTGTAATTAAAGTATTACAGACAGGACTTACATCTCTCTGTTGTTCTCGTCTTTCTTGCCTATTGTTTTGTGCAAAGTGCATTCTTCCATTTCTGTAAACGTGTACATTACCTGAAAACAATAAAAAAAAAAACAGAAATGGAGATTACAAAAAGATAAATCGCTCAGCAGTGCTAAGCCATTTGAAAGAAAGGCCCGAGAGCACGCAGGGTTTTTAATTCAATCAATTACAGCAGCTGATCTGACTTATTATTGCGTGCTCCACAAGAGAGATGGAGATATTTTGGAACTGTCTTTACAGGCCATTTTTAACAAGCATGTCAAACAAACCGTGCCATTTGGTTAGACTGATCTATTTTCAGGATATTCCTATTGGTTTTAGCCTGTTCACTCTAAACAGTGTATACACTGCGCTGCAGAGCAATGGATGTAGACATTATTGAGGAAATGAAAGGAAATAAAAGCAAAGCAGTCTGTATTTTCACTCCAATGAAAATCACAAAGAGGCAAACAAAGATACTAGACATGTCATGTCATATTCATGCAATTGTGACTCTGATGCAAAGTCTTGTTATACGCTCATAAGATGTTAACGATAAGATAATGGCACTATAAAGCCTGTGTTTTTTTTGCTTGTGGAAGATGAAAGGAAACGATTGAGTCGAAAAATGAGATGATTTAGAAGGCTGAACGCCAGTAAGACAGCTCCATCTCACCGACTCTGACCAGAGAACGGTCGCTCATAAGGGCTGAGTGGAGCCAATTGTGTGAGACAGACTACAAAAGCTACTGGTGATGGCCAACTGTTGGCTTGGTGTGTCAGGAAGTTTTCAAAAAAAGTCCCTCAACTGCATTTAAAAAAAAAAACAAAAATCTAAATAAGTTGACTTTCGTACCATATCGGCATGATGTGTAACTTATGGCTGTTTGGAAGGCAGAAAGCTAATCTAAAATCTTTTGGGACACCGTCAGTTGCACGGTATATGGTATTTGGTGCAGTCTCATAAAACACGCAATACCACCAGCATAGGCCTTTAAATTAACACAGTCAAGAAGGCTGGCTGTCATATTAAATGGGTTACTGAGGCATGTCATTCCAAACATGAAAACCAAAATGCTATTGGGCCCTAATAACACTGAACCAAAAAGTACAACAATATCCTGGCTGACCTATATTCACCTGGCCTCTACTTACTTGAAGGGAAGCCTCCACCAAAGAACATGTTGAAGAGGTCCTCTGGTGAGATGTCTGCTTCAAAATCACGATGGTGTCTATTTCTGCTTGGGTGTGTTCTCTCTTCTCCATACTGGTCATACTGCCTTCTTTTCTCAGTGTTACTCAGCAAGGCGTATGCATTACCAATAGCTGAAAGACACAAAAGACCCCCCGCAAATGTGCATTTAGTAAGCATACATTTGCATTTCCTACATAGAACAACACAGGAGACTGCTTTCGAATTACCTTTGAACGCCTCTGTGGCTCCAGGTGCGTGATTTTTATCTGGGTGAAATTTCAGAGCCAGCTTTCTGTAAGCCTTTTTAAGATCCTCCTCAGAGGCGGTCTTTTCAACTCCCAGAATTTGGTAATAATCTTTACAGCTCTTAATCCTGCAGTAAAAAAAACAACAACCCAAAACACATTGGAAACAACATATAGATACAACCCCTGAGTTATTCACGTGACAGCAAATACCTCATTAAACTAACAGCATTGAAACAAACAAACATCTATCAATAATAATTCAGAAGTTATTACACTCAATTTGTGCACTTTGATTGTATTTCTGAGAACGCTGTTTGCTCTCACAGTGAATGTTCAGCCAGCAAAAAGAGAAAGCGTAATCTGGAAATACGCTGTGTACTTAATTTAGCCATTTCCAAGTATTCTCATATGACTGATGCTTCTTTTTAAATCCCTTCAATAATATTTACATTATTACATTTTAATATCGGGTTGTGATTTCAATATCATCGCAATACAAGTGATTGTTCTCACTAAAGGCATGACTAACATGTATTTGATTACTCTAGCTGAGTGCCTTAAACAATCAGTGTATCTACCTTCTTGATCATCACACACAAGACAGTAATGACGTTTTAATGGAGACCACATCCCCCCCCACCCCAATTTAGATTTAACCAAATTTAACCAAAATACCATCACATTATTGACTGATATTAGGGTGCTGAATAAAACATTTGTCCCATAATTCAGTCAGCTCTGCTGTGTCGTTTGTGGTACTACGAAGTAACGTTAAACCAAAAAAAAAAACACATCCACACGTGCACTGACTTTTTGACGGCGTCCAGCTGCTCTGAGGTGTACGGTTTGGCCGAGTCTGTGGCCCCCTGTGCGGACTTATCGGCGTCCTCTCCGTGGCTGCGGTGCCTCATAGTAGGTCCATCTCCGTTCAAATGACTCCCATTCTCATCTGGAGGCTTTCCATTCTGCGCTAAGGACTCCAATATGTCTGTAAATGAAGTGGAGCAGTATTATTCATGGGTGTCACCTGAGTCTGCTTCCAAATGAGGTAATTCACTAGCATAGTGAGCTAACGGTTAGCACTGTAGCTGCTAGCATGGACGTCAAAGATCTAACTGCGAATAAGCAAACACGAATTAAAGATATAAATAAATCAAACATTACAGAAATCCCAAGGTGGGGGGTGGAAAAATTACAAATACCAGTGTCGGTTAGGAGCAGCTGGCGTAACGTTAAGACGGTTATGCTAACGTTAGCTGATTCGGTTTCACAGCGATGGCCCAAAATCTGACATAAAGCACTGCCGAGACAGACATTTATTCGACGTACTTTTGGCCTGATCTGTCGGAAACAGGCGCTGTGCCTTCTCCAGAAACTTTCTGGCTTTGTCCGGCTGGTTATTTCTGACCGCAATTATGGCTATTTTTATGCACCGCTCCGCTTCGTCCTTGTTTGAGTCCATCGCGACACAGCGGAAATGTTTACTTGCCCCGGGACGCACGGGGAAGACGTTCTATCTGGCACGTAAATAACACGTCACAACAGTTGACTTGAACCTTCAGCGTGCGCTTCATTAACACGCGGCAGAAAATACGGTTTTAAACACTGACATTTAAAGTCAGTGGTGTTCATTTTTTAAAAAGATATATTTAGCTGCACATATCTTCTTCGTGATACCAGCTAACACCTGCAACCACAATAGCAACTTATTTGAAAGTCAAAATGACTTTGGCAGCGACATGCGGCAGGTCAGTTATATTTACCAAACCTAAGTTTCTGTATACTTTTAGGCAAACCAGTGTGTTGTTTTCAACCAATGGCAGTATTCTAGCTGACCGGGGGAGACCACCATCAAAGAAGCAGTGGAGGAAGCGTCACAGGAGACCTCCCTGGAACGATCATCTGTCCTGGGAGGAAAGGCTGGCCGACGTGGTCACCCCTCTGTGGAGAGTGAGTTATGACGAGCAACTCGAACTCAAGCAAAAGCACCAGGAAAGGATACTATCCCAGCTTTCCGGGTATGTTTCCGGTGACTTACAATCCCAGTCCTCGTCACCTGTAACAAGTAAACTCAGGTTCCCTGTCCTGTCTATTCTGCCATCGCCAGTCAGGGATGGCTACCGCAACAAGTCTACGTTTTCTGTTAACATAGGAGTGGATGGGAATCCCAAAACAGTTGGATTTTACGTGGGCACAGGCAGAGGGGGAAACATTGTGTGCGTCAACGGAGACCACCTACTTAACATGCCTGAGAAGCACAAGCTGGTAGCCAGATGCTACCAGGACTTCATCCGCCTCTCTTCCTTGGAGCCCTGCCTGCTGTTCCACACTGGGGGTCACTGGAGAGAGGTCACAGTGAGGACCAACACAGAGGGCCACACCATGGCCATTGTGTACTTTCATCCACAGAAGCTCACCCCTGAGGAGGTGGCGGCTCATAAGGCAGACCTGGTGGATTACTTCACATGGGGGCCTGGATCAGTCTGTCAGCTGGACTCGCTGTTCTTCCAGGAGAGCACCATGACTCGCTGCACCCATGAGGAATCTCCCTACCAGCTCCTGCATGGTCAGCCTCATATATACGAGGAGGTAATATACACTATCAGGGCAAGATTACAGAAACTCCAAAAGGGACTTCCCATAGCTTCCAGAAAAAACATCGGGACATTACGTCATTGCAACTTCATAATCTCTTGTCCAATAATGTTAAAGGTTTATCATTTTATACATTACTTTAATTAAAGTGTTGGGAGATGGTGATACTTTTATTCTGCTGCTTATTTAATATTTAATACTATCATTGAATTACCCGGAGAAAGAGATTGAAATCAGAACATTTCAGCTGTAAAAATAATACTGAGACAATATGACATTTCCCTTTAACACAATATAAACTGATATATCTGAAGATGTACCAGATATGTAATGTAAAGAAAGTAGGTTGTGTCCCTACAAGTGTTGAATTTTGGATGGTAATAGACAGAGTAGAGTGTCACGTATGCCTACATTGTGTTTGTTTTTTTAAATTGCTCTTCCTGTATTTTGAATGTTTTGTCATTCACAGCTGCTGGGCTTCAAGTTCCGCATCTCTGCCGATGCCTTTTTCCAGGTGAACCAGGCAGCGGCTGAGCTGCTGTATGGCACAGTGAGAGACCTGTGCATCCCAAACCACGAGGAAGGTGGAGGAAGAACAAAAGTCGGGCGTACTCTCCTAGATGTGTGCTGTGGGACGGGTGCCATCGGCATTACTATATCTCCCAAAGTGGACAGAATTATTGGTATAGAGCTCATAGAGCAGGCAGTGGAAGATGCTAGACACAACGCAGAGCTTAACAATGTACTTAACTGTGAGTTTATCTCTGGGAAGGCAGAGGTGGTGCTTCCTGGCTGTATGCCTCAGTTGAGCTCCGCGGGCGGAGGCCTTGCAGCTGTTGTAAACCCTGCTCGAGCTGGCCTGCACCACAGGGTGATCCGAGCTTTACGAAACCAACCAGCGATCCGCAGGCTGGTGTATGTGTCCTGTAAACCTGGAGAGGCTATGAGGAACTTCAGGGAGCTTTGTTGTGCCCCTGACCCGCAGAAGAAACTCACAGGAGAGGCATTTTCTCCAACTCTGGCTGTGCCTGTGGACATGTTCCCACACACTCGTCATTGTGAACTGGTGCTGCTTTTTGAGAGATAGCGGTAGCAAAATGGGAAGTTGAGGAATGACGCACTTGATAATGCTTACAATCATATAAAAGAGAGATAAGTGGCATATCCTTACATTTGAGAAGGTGGAACCATCAAATTCGTAATTTTCTGTTATTCAGCACTACTGTGTGTGTATATAAGGATTTTGCTCCTTCACTCGCCCGTTCATTTAGACAACTAATACCTTTATTAATCTTATTAGTTCATGGAGTTTGGTGACCTCACCTAACACCCTAAACAGAATTCTAATGAACAAGAATGACTGAAAACACCTGTGTGGGTGTGCCGGGCCTTCAAACACTGCAGTGGGATGTCGTTCTGCTGCTACAGTACAATGCTATCTACAATAATAAAAGCCCTGCAATAAATACTACTCTTGTCAAGCTTATATAGGCCTGTAGTTTTACATTGTTAAGACTTTGTTAAAAAGATGTTGATTTAATTATATGGTCATTTTTATATATCCATGTGTAGCCTCACACAGACTATACCTCACATTTCGCTTCAAGATTTGGGTCTGGAAACAACCTGTAACGTTTAGTCTGCCCTACAGCAGCTATATTTGTGCAGTAGATGGTGCTGTTACAGCGTCTAGAATGGAACCCTTCCTTTAGGTAACATCCCATTCATTCCAGTTCACTAAAGGTCATAATATAATGAGTGTACAGTATGAGTGGCCAAGTTTTATTCCTAAGAGGTTACTGCAATTTGTCATACATTGCGACAGGACAGCCTTGCCTGATAGGATGTTCTTTTATCTCTTGAGTGAAGTAATGGGATGATGATACTCATGCAAAAATTAATCTAGGCGGTGCCAGGGGAAAGCAGAAAGACTGATATAGTTCCAAGGTGCTGGGGGTTACATATCAATGAGCAAACTTTACCAAAAGAATGCCCAAACTTTATTTCATGTAACAATCACATCTTGGTTGCAAAGTTTCACACAATCTCCCACGTCTTATTTTGAGTAAGATGCTTTCCGCCAATTCTATTTTTGAGGGAGATATTTTTATTGTATATTACTGGGAAATTGGACCGCATCTACCAGGATTTTGACCAGCTTTCACAACTATGGCAGACTGGCCTTGTTTTGAAATGTTTAACTGAAGCTTGCAAAACGACAAAATTGCCATTGAACTAATACAGTGTCTGCATTACTTTGGAAAAGTGTCATGTCAGTGGGGGTAAAGGTCACTGTCCTGTGAATGCAACTTGATGTCCCCATCTCAGACTGGCATTGCTGTGTGGCATTGTGTCAGATGAGCTGATCTGTGTTTACAACATCGTGCAATGTTTAATCAGATTAAAGAGTAATTAAGATGAAAAAGTTGATTTGAAAGATTGGGCAACGGCTATTGATTTTTTATATGATATAACTTGATGATGGGGGGGTGTGAACAGGGTGTCAAGCAAACAGCCAATGGGATATTCAGAGCATTTTGGCATCAATTCCTCCATCCACCAGTTGCTTTAAAACGACCTCGGAGCAGGCTAAAGGAGTTCAGCAACCGTGGATCAACGCACCAGTGTTCCCTTCACTTTTCATCTTCACCCACAGCTCACGAGCGCCCGCACCCCCTGTAGCTTAGGTACCTTCCTCTTTTTTGGGGGGGGAGTGAAAAAGACAAGCGGTTGGAAAGCACACGGTGAGTAGGCTCAAGGGTAAGCAATCATTTAAATCCGACGAATTTGAATGAATATTTTAGAGACACACAGGCGCCGAGTGTCGCATGCAAATTCTAAATGGTATTTGACTAGTTGGTACGTCGCTGCTGGCAGATGTCCGCCGAGGTACAATATTCTTCTACTGACATAATGCAGCTGTTAGTGTATGCATACACGGCACCTTCGCTAACGTGGATGTAAGGCGTTTCTTTTATTCGTTTATTAAATTAAATTTAAACCGATATCGGTAATGACGTATATCTATAGCTAGCGACAATGGTCAAACTTGATCCGATATGGTAACCATGCGGCTAGCTTAGCCACCAGAAGGGTAAACGCTCATTAAATCAGCGACAGTTAGCTACAGGAAGTGGTTATCTCCCAGTATACCATGGCAACTAAACTCGCCGCGTACCTGTTTGCACAGTGGCATCTGCCGGTGGACCGTCAGCGACAAACAGGTGTTAGAAGCGGCATATGACATTAATAAAGCGAGGCGGGCACACATCCGGTAAAAGTAACGAAACGTGAGCGACAAGACGAGCCGTTTAAAACACATTCGCAATCATTTGTGCCAGTATGAATCGGTACATGGCGGTAGGAAGTGGTATAACTTATGACCGTGTAACGTGCTACATTGTACCGTACGATGAGACAGACGGGTAGGCCTGTCGCGAACCGACAGTGACATAACCGAGAGGATGGCACACTAAAACGTGCAATCTCGGCCGCCGCCGGAGAGAAGACCGCCGCGATACGTGTGCGCAGCCAGCCGCCGTACTTCCCTCCTGTGTCCCATCCCCGCTCTACGCATTTAACCGAGCAACATCTCTTCCCCCGTTTTTTTCCCCTACTGCGCACTGCTGTTACAGAACCACTTCAGCAAAATGACCGAGACGGAAACCAGGAATCATCACGATGCCAAGCAGCAGCAGCAGAACGGAGGTGCCATGGCAGAAACATCGACGGTGGAGGACGTTTTTGACGACACCTATAAAGAGAAAGAGGGTCCCAAACCGCCAAGGATGCTGGTTTGGAGAAATATCATAATGATGACCCTGTTACATCTCGGCGGGCTTTATGGACTGGTTCTCTTTCCCTCTGCATCGGCTCCAACTCTTGCATGGAGTAAGTATTTATTAAATAATCTCGTGGGCGCATCTGTGCAGCTTTTTTTCTTTCTTTTTTTTTTTTTACCTCCCCGTAGGCCACAGTCAGAGTACAGAATGTGCTGATGTTGTGTGATCATTGCTAACTACAGTACACACAGCCTGAGGGGGTCATGCCTGTGGGAATAATGGGGAATGAGTCACTCAGGCCTTGTCATTTTCATTAAATACATGGATGCTCGAAAGCCTCCAAATCAGTTTTGTCCCTTCTTTAAATGCTCAAACTTGTGGTTGATCGTAAACTATTTGGACTTGTTGGATTATGCAGCATGTCCCAAATTAGGAGGGTTTGAATTTTAGTCATAAAAGCCAAACAGTTTGCTGCATAATTTGAATTTATTTACGTATTTATTATTATTGTGCCCTGTGTATGTAGACTATTGAGGCACAGCTCAAATTCCTGAACAGTCCCAACTTTTTTTCCACTCTGGCACTGCATAATTTCCCCCTCTCTTTGCAATGCTGAGCTGCATATTATTTCACCAGAGGAAGACAAAGCACAATCACCATTCCCATAGACATCCCATTGTGAGCAGCGTGACACCACAACAGACTGCTCTTTGCCAGTCAGAAGCCCCCGGGTTCTCAAATCCTGGGTAGTCTTGTCTAGGCTTCACATAGAAACACATTCAGCAGTTTTAGAACAACAAAAGTGTGAGGGGCTGACCTGCGTGCTCCCACCATCCCGTCTCCTCACACACAGGCCTGGGATGGAAATTAGCACCAGTGTCTGGTAGATTTCAGCCACAAAATAATTTCTGGCTTTTGAGGGCCGGTGAATTTGATCGCCTATCTGTCTGTGGCTGGTAGGTGTTCACATTTATAAAAAAAAAAAAAAAGTTAATTTTCTACTCTGGTGTAATGGAAAGAACATGGCGTCCCGGTGACTCTCTCTTCTTCCAGCTGCCGTGTGCTACCTCATCAGTGCCCTCGGTGTGACTGCTGGTGCACACAGATTATGGAGCCACAGGTCCTATAAGGCCTCCTATCCCCTGCGAGTCTTCCTTGCTCTGGCCAACTCCATGGCCTTTCAGGTAAAACAGAAACAAATGTAAATGTTTTATGTGTACGCCCATTTATTCCTTGGTGGTTGCTGCCTTTGTAAAGCTAAACAAGATGTGTTTAGCTTGACTGCGATGTTTGACACACACAGCTTGTTTTCACGTACATCTGCTGAACGGGCAACATTTCACTCTGCTCACCTTCAGTCTGATTTGGTGACATCACAACTAGTGACCCCCAGTCGGGGTTTAGTTTCCAACTAACATGAGACTAGTGATCTGGAAACGTGAAGCTTCCAGTACACATACATTTGGAATGGACTTAACAGTTTTATAAGACATCTTGAGTCCAGCTGTTAAAGTTTTAAAATTAAAAATATGTGATAGATATTCTCCAATGAGGCAGAAGGAGTATATATTATTTTAACATTTATAGACACAAAGTATTATTCAAATCAGAGTCTTTATGTCTTAAAACATGTCTGGATGGATCTTAATGTTTAATTTTCATCACATTTACTTGTTACAGTATTTAGTAGCAAAAATAAAGTGCTAATGGTATGTTTTTTAATTCATTGTGTATGATTTGAGTAAGATTAAAGTGGTATGTATTTATTGTTTTGTTACCACACAATCCCTGACCTTAATCTGACGATAAACTATCAGGCATATCTATGGGTGCCTCACGCAATCCTCTCTCCATCTCTGCCTGTTTCTCTGTGAGCAGAATGACATATACGAGTGGGCGAGGGACCACCGTGTCCACCACAAGTACTCCGAGACGGACGCGGACCCCCACAATGCCACGCGGGGGTTCTTCTTCGCCCACATTGGTTGGCTGCTGGTTCGCAAACATCCCGATGTCATTGAAAAGGGCAGAAAACTGGAGCTGTCCGACCTGAGGGCAGATAAAGTGGTCATGTTCCAGAGAAGGTGAGCAAACATTACCAAACAGCCATAAAAAGAATCCACATGTCCTTGCAGGCTATTTCCAAGTTCTGCTACATCATTGTTGTTTTACAGTAATCTCGTCCCATGTGCTGCTATGTTTTTGTTTTTTTTGGAGGGAACGAAATGCCACCTGGATTATGACGGGCATTCTTGTTGAACTTATCTACATAAATGAATACTGCCTGTATTATATCTTTCTTCCACACCACACTACTAAATACATCTCTAATGCAGAATAGTTTATAGTGTGTATATATACCCCCACTCCCCAGAGCTGTACAGGATTTTTAGTCTGGTCACAGTGACCACAACAACATTTAGGGACAGATGGACTGATAAGGGGTGCTTTTTGCACTGAATCACAGCGTGCTCCCATAGTGTCCACTGACTGGTCATTTGTCAACATGTCTACTGCTCTGGACGCAGTCCCAGATTTTCACTTCTGCTATCAGGCAAAGGGGATTAACATTGGCCAGAGCCACCCAATCCGAAGGCCCCCGTCGACTGTGTGCAGTGAACTAATGTGCAAATCATCTGGAGATAATCATATTAATATGTTTATGATTGCCCTCATAACAATATAGGATTACATTTGTGGCCTTTACGGAACCTATTATGGCCAAGTGACAAGGGATCTGTGTGAGATACAATTTGTTCTTTCATTTCAGGCACTACAAGCTCTCTGTGGTGATCCTTTGCTTCCTCGTGCCCATGCTGGTGCCCTGGTACTTCTGGGGTGAGTCCTTGGTTGTGGCATACTTCGTCCCCGGACTTCTGAGATACGCTGTGATGCTAAATGCCACCTGGCTGGTCAACAGCGCCGCGCATATATGGGGCAACAGGCCATATGACAAGACCATTAACCCGAGGGAAAACTCACTGGTGGCTTTCAGTGCCATAGGTAAGTAAACGGCAGGTTCATTATTCACTACTATTAGTCCTACAGTGAACATAATCACACATGTTTGTGAGTTTATGCACCTGAGGGGTATTTGAATGATCTTTTCATCGCTTGTTGAAAGTATGTCAAGTCAGCCACAGTGGGGGCTCGCTCAAAGCTGATTCTCAAAGTCTGGCATTTGGAGTGGGACAGCATGCTAATCCAGTGGCTGATGTTTATTTTGTCCCAGCTTTGGCTTTGAAATTCAGAGGTGGTCAGCTTTTTATCTGTGCATTTAGTGCTTTTTTTTTTTTAAGAGTTATTTTCAGTATCATTGCTTCCCATGAGTCAAGACTTGATTTGTGGTGGCTGACACCACGGGGGCATGATGCTGCAAACAGCACTGAGCATTGTTGCATTGCAAAACGGCACTAAAGTCACGAGCTAATTAGTGATTGCAAAGGAATGCATGGTTCTGTTAGACTTTTCTTTGCTTTCATCTGTATTCCCATGCAGTCTTAGAAGAAATCAGGCTGTCCGCCCCATTTTATCTACAGAGATAGCTTTTGTGGTGCACCTAACTAAAACTGCTCACTAGCAAATGTGAGAGCAAATGGAAAAATGTATCCGTATTGGAAACAATTACGTTCCCAAGTCTGTTTTGACCTTCTTTTTGGTCTCACCTATTGTGTCATTTGAATTAGCCTAGTTACAGCAGTTTTCCATGTTACTCGCTTGTCCCTAAGCACCCAGAGCAGCTGTAGTAAACACATTCTTAGTGAATGGAGTGGACTTGCTGATGATCACCTCAACGTTCATCAACACCAAAAATAGTGTCTTGGATTGTTTACTGCCGGGTACCAGAGGTGTGAAGCAGACGTAGCGGATTCAGAGCGCTCGTCGTTGCAGTTTGGACCAAAACACTGCTGCAATGCTCAACAGGATTTGGGATCTCTCCTAAAGCTGTGGGCACGCCTTGGCTGTTACCATGACAACCAAACAACGTCATCATATTTGCAAAGACTAATTTAACTAATTTGATTTAGGTAGTTTGTAAATTACATTACGTGGCAGTCAGCCTTTACGATTTCCAAATGCAAACATAAGTCACTTAGCATCAGATCACATTATCAGTCACATTCTGCTGCTCTGACGCAATCCTTTGATGCCGTATGATTTGTTACCACCATAAAGCACGTTACTCTATTGTAGCCATTCATATCTTCATTCAAGTTATTTCTGTTCACTTGTCGACATTCAGCAAAACACTTACGTTTTTCTCTTCGGTTTTCAGGCGAAGGCTTCCACAACTACCATCACACGTTCCCCTTTGACTACGCCACAAGCGAGTTTGGCTGCAAACTCAATCTCACCACTGCCTTTATAGACGTCATGTGCTTCCTGGGTTTGGCCAAGGACCCCAAGAGGGTGTCAAAGGAAGTGATCGGTGCTCGCATCCAGCGAACGGGTGACGGCAGCCACAAAAGTGGCTGAGTCACACTGGCTACAAACTCTACAATTGATGCTGACGCGTGGAACCAAGACACAACGTAGCAACAGGGATAGCAGCATTTCAGTGATGGGGGGGGGGGTGATTACCATGCTTCTGATTTAAGTTAAACCTCTTCCCCAGACTAATATTGGCTTTTAAAAACGTGTAAGCCTTTCCATAAATTGTGTGGGTCCTTTTTATTTAAGTTTTGAAGTGTCCTCACCGACTATTAGCCACAGCCAGCGACTTGGCAGCATGTTCAAGCACAGCTTTTTCACCATAATATAAAACAGGCATGAAGAGAATGATAAAGGCTAATTGGGATTTAAGTCCCTTTTGGCGGCAGTCTGTGTGAGTGGTTTATAAAAGCAGTAGTTACAGAATAATTTACTGTATCTCTTATTTGTTAATTTGCTATTTATTGATAGTCTTTGGCACTTTGAAAGCTTTATTGAAACCCTTAACAGTGAGGTTTCTCTACAGGCCAGATTGAGGGGCCTTTCGCTCTAACTTCTGTCAGTAGTGATTTGTTTCATTCCACAGGGAGTGGAGGTTTATCTTGATATTTGTTTGTCTATCTTAAGCTAAGGTTTTCTTCATTTTTGGTAAGCTAGTAGTAGTCTTACTAAACCATAAGCTGCCGTGTTCAAGTCCAACACCAAGACAGTCAACACTCTGCTGAACTGCCCCTATTTATCATACCAGAGTGACCTTGCGGGTGAATACAGTTCAGATGTGTTATACTTTGGGATAGGTTCACACCCACTGTCTTCAACTGTCCAAGGGGCTCCTAATAAGGATGAAGTTATCTGGTGTAATACACTGTATACCTCTGGTTAAGTAGTGAAGCCGCCACAGACTTCATCGTTAACCCTTTGTATGTAGACGCCTCTGGACTGAAACAGAACCAGAATTCTCACTCTTAATCTGAAAAGAGAGAATTATTTGCATCTATTTTGTATTCATTTGAAATACAGATATATATCACTCAGATTCTAAGGTCTCCCCCTCCCTCAGATAAGGCCAATGAGGCATGTGTAGGAGGTGCATTTATTTTGTGCTGTGTGATATTATTGAAACGTGTCAGGAATTTTGCCCAAATGCCTTATGAGGGTTGCACACCTGTTAAAAAAATTATAAGTGCTAGTTATGGAACTAAATTAGGGCTTAAATTTTCTGTCTAATCACGTTGTTTTGGTCTCTGTCTGTTTTTAAGGAACACTTCAAAAAGTTGAAATATCTTATTTATAATGAAAAAGAGGGACCATTCAACAAATCCTAAAGAAATGGGTTACTATGATTTGACTTTTGTGTAACCAAACGAATCCTTTGCTCTTAAACAAAATCCAAACTTGTTATGATATCATTAATAATACTATAGTCATAGTATCTGCCACATCCCCTCTTTTACAGAGCAACAGTTTTTTTACAGTGTTAACTTCTTGAAGTTTGAATGCCTTAAAAAATGGCACATTTTTTCAAAGAATGTTTTTGCCCGCTGTATGTACCGTAAATAAACCAAATTTTCTACCTGTGACAAAGTATGTTTTGCTGTTTTTGTTGGAATTCTGTAATACTCCTTATTCGTATACTGAATAAAATATATGACCATACTATTTCTGTTACATTCTTTATCAGTGGCTTATGGGTAGTACAATAACAATAACTACTGATAATGAGAATTAACTATAAGAACTATACTATAAAGAACTATTCAAAAGCAAAAAGTGCTTTACAAAGTGTAGCATAAAGAATAAACCATAAGTCACTGAAAAATAACAGCAATTCATGGTAAATATGTTATAACATAACTATGCACACAGAAACCTATGCTGACAAACTGCACCATGACATTCAGTATGTTCAGAAATTATGTGATAACAGCTCATATAAAAAATAAAAAACCAATATATTTCATATGTGAAATGTCCAAAAGCACACAAGCTTATGTGTATATTCATCATGTGAGCATTATTTTTTAAACACATCCCCATAATGCTGTATAGTGACATATAGCATTTAACATATTTGGTCACCGTGGGATGTTTACTGACAGCTGTATAATGTCACGTGCTTTTATATACTGATCCCATGAGGTGGTCCGACAGGTCTGACTTTTTTTATCTTTGTCTTGCTGCTGATGAAATCGAGCCACAGCTACTCCATGTACTTGTTAACTGAAAGCCTTGTCTCCTGTCTTCATTCCTGTACTGATGGGGATCTACCTCTGCTGTTCATGCCTGGCTCACTTATCTGACACACACCTATTATTGCAAGGTCGCTGAACTACTACTGACACTACTGTACATATTTCAGATATCTGCAGATATTGTTTGAACATTCATTCCACATATTTCAGACATATTTCTGAAGATACAGAGCTTGACGTTTTGTAGCTGTGTCCACTGCTGACTTCTTTTTTGTTGTTGCTCTGGTCCAGTCTTGATGGGAGCAGCAGGGTGTTTCGGATGGGCTGAGTTTAAAACGTCCTGTCACCATGGCACGTACCAGGCCTGTTGAAGCACCAGCTCCCAGTATTTGAGCCTGATATCCTCAGAGGTGAGCGAGCAGAGGGATGATGTCCTCACTGGAGCCAATAACAAAGCTGTAGTTCTTGTTATCAACACACCTTTCAACTGTTTTGAAGGATGTGTGAACTTGCGCCCTCTTCTGGAGAGTTACTCTATAGCAAGTCAAAGAACCGGCTGACATGCATCTACCTGTTCTGTGTAAAAGCACTAAATATGATTTGTGTGTTGCAGTTGGTGGTTTTCTGTCCAAATGCTGCAGTCTGCTATAGACAGCTGCCGCCAGCCTGAGTCCGCTCCAAATGCACTGTAAGTGGCCCCACCACTGCTGATCTCTGTTGCCCCAGCAGTGACATCAGCCTGCTGTCCATTGGCTGCTGACTGTCAGGCCATCCTCTTCACGGCATGTAACACCTCAGTGTGGTCACACAGCCAGTGACAGCTCAGACACTTCTCTGTGTTCAGTCAGACAGTTTTTTCTCAGTACTTGTGCAATATAGAGGACTTGGATTATAGATATACGATTATATTACTGCTGCTGGCTGCTTTTTAGGGGATTTAATGTCATTATTTAGTTTAGTGATTCATATAAATGACTGCGTTTGGGATACAATTTTAATTCCCATCATGTCCAGTTACACTCACACGATCCAGAAGAGCTGCTATATTTCACATTTAGAGCACATACCTACTTAAAACCTTTAAACAGGTTTGCTGATGCTCTTTGGAAATGACTTGTCTTGATAAATCATAGGCTTAACTGCATGCTTTTGGTGATGCTTTCTTTGAAGGGATCATTTATCGTGTATTTAAAAAAAAAAAGCTAAAACAGGATGGATCCTGCTGTTGTGGTCATTCCTCTTTAAATCTTAATCCAAAAACATCCCTCAGAAGTCTCCCACCCCCTGCAAATCACTTTTTCTCTAATCCTAATTTGCACACAAGAAGATTGCTAAAGAGCTGCCTGTGCCAAAGGAAAGGGTCCTAAGGGTCAGACGGGGTTATTGGGGAATAACCCTTCATGCAGTGTTAGGTAGGGACCGTCTGGATTAGTGATGCAAATGTCCTGTATCTGATCAGTGGATATAGGCCCAATCCTACATTTTATTTTCTGTCGGAGGGATCTTTACTCTCTTTAATACTTTCCAGGAAGCTAAAAATATGAGTCATCCCGTGATGACTTTTAGTGAACTCAAACATTGCAGAAAAACATGTGAAAATTACACATAGATAGTGCAGAGATAAATAAGCTCTAATAAATCCCAGTAAAGTGAATACCACATAATGACCTCATACAAGTGTATCAGTGACCTTTTGAATAAAAATGTAGCGAACAAATTAGGGTATAATTTTCTTATTTGCAGGTGTCTGAAATCAGGAATAAAATATTGTCACATCCAGTTCTGTGACTATAACTGCATAGATCTAAAGGATATCCCTGATGATTACTCTAAAAAAACATTTAATTATCCACTTACAGTTGATCCCTTTGTGGAAATAAATTATTCAATAATAATAAGGCAGTTTGAGCCCATTTGAAATGATCATTAATGGTCAAATTACACTTTTGAGGCTATCACTGCCTGTCATCCTCCGCCTGAGTAATTGTCCCTGTGTTTCAGGGTGATAAACATTGATTCAATCACACATCTGTGAAACGTTGTGAATTCCCCAACAACAAACAGTATCGGCCTATTTTTTGTGCTCCTATCAAACTAACAATTCGTCATCCAGAGGACTATCTTCCACTAATCCCTGACAATCAGCTGCATGTTAGATAGCTTAAATAAACTCTTTTTTTCTTACCAGAAATTCAAGGGATCAGTGTTACACTTTTCCTATAGGATTAAACAGATCTTCCTTTGCTCATGAATGGAGGCAGGGAACCTACCGTTGCCCAGCCCTGAAGGCCCAGGGTGCCCTTTTGATCATTTCAGTCTCTCCTTGGTGCAATACTTCTGATTGGCCAAGAGAGTAAGAAGGGGGAAAATCTTTAATTAAGCAGATAATCTCTTGTTGGGACAAGAGCAGCTCCATTTCAGAGCCCCCTCCTTGAATCTGGGAAGCCCTGGTGAAGCTTCATGTGCTGGTAGCTCAGTTTCCTCTCCATCGTTTGACTGTGTGCAGGCTTCGGACGGGCTTAGAGTCACCGTCATCCCCCTCACCTGTCAGGATGTTCATGCATTTGGAGGTTTTCTACTACATTTTCATTCTCCTGGCACACATGAGGTCGTACTGCTGCTGGTAAGGAATTTCCTTTTTAAAAAAAAAAAAAAGTTTCTTGATGATGATCATCTCCAAACAGTTCATTTCATGGTGGTGGCAACACTACATCTAACACAAGCATTTCATTTTTTCAGTATAAAATAGTTTGTAAGCCCTGATTTACATGTATTTTTTTCTCTCATCAGTGGTTAAGAGCATTATTCAAAAGGAATATCATGACCAACAAAATCACTTCATTGAACAATTTGGCAAATGTAGGAGATTAATTAAATTGGGAAGTGGATTTTTCACATAACTGGTAACTGAATGTTTTATTTATTTCACCAGTAACACATTTTAATAAGGCACCTTTTATAAAGTTTTAACTAATGGTTTTATTAATTTAGAATAAATAATTTACTTGCAAGTAGCGTTTGGGTTGCCAGGTTGTAAAAAAAACTCCCTTTGACTGGATATTCCATCTGACCGCCTATTTCCAAAAAGGGCTGCAGATGATCTGGACCAAAATCAGTTAATGAACAACTTATCAACACTTAAAACTTTATGGGTTAAAACATTATAATTAATAATGACTGATTAACATGTATATTAACAGACTTGATGGATTATCAGAAAGTCAGAAACCCATGAGCATTTATAAATAGATTACCAAGAATTATGACTGCATTATTTCCATGTAGAGAGGACAAAAACCAGCCAGTGGGATTTTTCATAACCTGGAAACCCAACATTTCAAGAAATCAAGTGTTAATAACGTTGGCGTTGTTTCGTTTCTAGAAACTTTTAAAACGAATTCAGCCATGTTGTTCAATGAGGTTTGGATGCCTACTGGTGTCACGGTTTAACCTGTTTCAAAGTGCACTAATGAGAGATGTTAGCAGAAGGAATTTGTGGAGGACACTGAGCTTCCCTGAGTGAATAAGCTGTCTCCTTTTCCAGGTCAGTGAATAATTTCTTGATGACTGGACCCAAGGTAAGCCAACTTTCTTTTGATCTTTTCTCCCTGTCCCTTTTTTCCAAAAGAGAGAGGGAGAGAAAACACGGTTTCTGTGTTTCATCTGTGCAGACCTGCTATCTTTGTGGCTTAACTCAAGTGTATGGACCAGCACTGGTACCTGCCTGTATGGCACTAATGATATATCAGTGATATTCTTTGCCCTTTGTGATTTTGTTCCCCCTCCGTACACTTGACCTTATTCAGAGGCTCTGTGTATCTGCAGGTTGAACGTTTTAAGAAGCGAGGGCAGGCATTGCTGTAGTGGGTGGTCATCATTAGTGACACAGCCAGACCCCTGTGAAAGAGGTGGTACTCCATCTCCCCAAAGGCCACTTGAGACATATTAGTTATATTATCGGTCACCCAGTAAGAACAGGCAGCAGAGAGGCGGGCGAAAGCCAAGGACAGAGCGTACTGGTTTAAGAGAGCTCAACAATTCATTGTATTCACTGTGTTTAAAAAGTAATGTTTGAACCCAGTTGGAATCAGTTCGTGTTTTTTTTTTTTTTGTCATGAAAATCGCAATTCCCAAAACATTAAGGACTCGTTGATATATGTTATCTCAGGATTTCAGGATTAGTTGGATCTGTGACCACTGACTCTCTTTAAGTGGCATCTGTCTGAACTTCTGAGCTCCGGCTTTTATTCAGCATTTATTCAAAAAATGTTATATTCATTCAGACATTTATATTCGACTGAATGGGTAGAATTTATGATGGAGGATGCAACCGCTCACATTTTTTGCATCACCTGGGTATCATGCCACATGCTTCAGAACCATCTCAAATCCTCGAATCATTGTTGGAAGGGGGTTTAACATTTCCCCCGTCTCTGCTGCTGCAGGCCTACCTGATTTACTCCAGCAGCGTGGCAGCAGGAGCTCAGAGTGGCATAGAGGAGTGCAAATACCAGTTTGCATGGGACCGCTGGAACTGCCCCGAGCGAGCTCTGCAGCTGTCCACGCACAGCAGCCTGCGCAGCGGTAAGTCCATAGTCCCCAGAGACCAGCTGAATATAAGAATAATGAATATACAGACATCTCTACGCTGCAGCTGAGCTCAGAGAGAGATTCCACTTCTAGACATGGCTAATGATGTTGAAAATGTGTTTTGTAACTGTATGCTACTCTTTGTTGCAAGTTTCGACATTAGAGGGGAGGGTTTTTTCCCTTTGTGAAATAGAAATGTTTGCTTAGTCAAGACATTCACCACCCCTTGGGATAGTTACAGTGGGCACGGTCGCTAGAGCCAAACAAACACACTAATCCATTTCACAACATCCTCCAGAATCACTGCCTCTATTTGCTGCTTATGAAAGCAATGCACAGAGATTCACAAGACATGGAGTCAAATCAGCTTTATGTAGGTAAAATTAAAAAAAATTACCATTAAGACTGGTTTTAGGATCCTGAAATGAACATTGGAAATTGCTTAATTAAATTAAAACCTTTCAAGCCATTTTATACATTAAAAGTAGGACTAAATGTGTAAAATGAGAATTAAAACTGGTTATGCAGGTAATTGAACTTCTTGAGAGTGTAACTGAGTGTGTAATGAGAGAAGATGGTTAATGAGTTTTTTTGTTAACAGCAAATCGGGAGACAGCATTTGTTCATGCCATCAGCTCCGCTGGAGTCATGTACACTTTAACCAGGAACTGCAGTCTTGGAGACTTTGACAACTGCGGCTGTGATGACAGCAGGAACGGACAGCGAGGTCAGAGAAATGCGCACATCTGTACATAAATGCCCACGCAAGCAGGAGAGGCTGATATGTGAAAGGATGATTTTAACTTCATTCTTTTTTTCCCTTCTCGCAGGTGGTCATGGCTGGCTCTGGGGCGGCTGCAGTGACAACGTCGGCTTTGGCGAGGCCATCTCCAAACAGTTCGTCGATGCCTTGGAGACTGGGCAGGATGCGCGGGCAGCTATGAATCTCCACAATAATGAGGCTGGACGCAAGGTACAGTAGGTGCTCTTAATTCACTCCATCCACTTGGCAACGAGTGCTGAGCCTTTAGTATAAGAGGAAGTAGAATTATGTGATGTTAATGCCTCAATTTGAACCATACAGTATTTAAACTTGGGGCAGCTTGGTTGAAATTTGGGGAATCTCTCCTGGCCCTCCAACTGATTGCACAGTGTAAAGCACCTTTTGAATCATTTTTTCCCTGCTCAGAATTACACTGAGGGTGCCACCCAAGCATCCCTTTCACGTCGCTATAAGTGAGGTGCCACTCGTCCCCAATAATAACAGTGTGTTCGGTGTACCAGAAGGGCCTATTTACCAGTGCTGAATGCCCCTTATGACAATACCTCAACTCAAGAATCTCAGGATCGCTGGTGCAAGCTTAATTAGAGATCCTGGGGAGCCAGACATTGCACAGCATTCTGTATTATGCTGCTTTTTTAAAATAAGTGTTTAGTTTTATTCTTGCAATAAGGATCCCACATTTATGTTGGTCTTTGTTTGGCCCCGAGGGAGTCTGAGGGGACCACAGGCGTGCAGCTGAAGTGCTCTTTGTTTACGGTGCCTTTGCTCCCCCCTGTTGGGCCCTAGGATCCCCATGGCACCTGGAGCATCATTGTAACAGAAAAAAATGGGGAAAGAAAGAGAGCGAAAACTCCTTTTTCATTTCTCCTCTCAATGGGACTCTCCATTGGGTCTTCTCACACTAGAAAACATGTTGATAATGAACATGCTAAATAAATACTCCTATTTCTTCTGGGGGGACAATAGGACTCAATGTGAAACTTTGATTCAGCCTCACCTCAACAGAAAGTTCATCCCCTCCTCGCGAAAAGAAAACGTCCATTTTCAACCGACAGCTGTTTTGTGTCGGGTAAAGTCAGGAAATACTGCGGACGACAAAGCAACTCGGCAACGGACCTTGAAGCTATCACTTCTTCTTTTCAGTGTATTCATCCCTTTTTCCACTTAACTGGAAAACTTTGCGAATACAATCAGTTAATTTGACAACGCTCAACATTCAATCCTGGACATCCTGTCTTTTACACAAGCACATATATACTTACGTAGACACACGTCAATTTCTTTGTTTTAAAAGAACTAACTAATATTCTTCAACAGAGGAAACTATAAATACATTTAAATAAAGTGAACCATCCCCCTTTACCTCCTTCCTGTGTCTCCAGGCTGTGAAGGGGACCATGCAGAAGACGTGTAAATGCCACGGGGTGTCAGGAAGCTGCACCACTCAGACCTGCTGGCTGCAGCTGCCGGAGTTCAGGGAAGTGGGGAACTACTTGAAGGAGAAGTACCACAGGGCTCTGAAGGTGGATCTCCTCCGAGGAGCTGGGAACAGCGCGGCCAGCCGGGGGGCCATCGCCGAGACCTTTAGCTCCATCTCTCGCAAGGAGCTGGTCCACCTTGAAGACTCCCCCGATTACTGCCTGGAAAACCGCACTCTGGGCTTGCCGGGCACAGAGGGCCGCGAGTGCCTCAAGAAGGGCAAGAACTTGAGCAAATGGGAGAAGCGGAGCTGCAAGAGGCTATGCGGCGACTGCGGGCTGGCTGTGGAGGAGCGCAAAGCTGAGATGGTATCGAGCTGTAATTGTAAATTCCACTGGTGCTGCGCGGTGAAGTGTGAGCAGTGCAGGAAGACAGTGACCAAGTACTTTTGCGTAAAGAAAGGAGGCCCGAGGGGAAGGAACGAGAGCGCCAGTAGCAACCGGAAGAACCTCAGACTGAGGAAGAAGCACTGAGCATCTTCATCACTTTCCCCTTGCTGTTATCATATCTGTACCGCTGCAGCTCCTGTCAGCACCCAAACTCTCTGTGCATGTTCAGATAGTGTGTTAAACTTAGCAAAAAATACAATTTCTGATCATCTTCTTTGTCGGTTTTGTATTAAAAAGTTAAAGACATTGGAGGTATGTACGAAATCACATGCTAGAGAAGAGGAGAAGGGGAGGTTTTTACAACTTTGTAGAATTTTTGGTATAAATGTATTTAAGATATATTTTTATACTTTTTAGAACATTTTGAAAACACTGGGCATTTGAAGAGTCTTTCTCTGACTTCAAAATTATCCACAACACGAGTAATTTATTTTCATACATTCACAAAAATCTTGGGGAAGAAATTACAGTAATTCGTTTTTTGAGTGATGGATGATCCGACTTTCTAGCAAGGGCATAATTCACTTTTAAAAACACAGTTTTCCAGAAGCCGTCAGGTTGTATACCCACGAACAGCCTAGCAGTAATCCTCGTATATTTCCAAGTACCACTGCCGAGCTTTGAATTCATTTAGAATCAACCTGTCATCTGGCTCGCCCTGACCTTTACTGCCCTCTTGATGTATTTAATTGTACATAAAATGAAGCACTTTGTACTGTACATTGTTAATTTATTGCACAGCATTTCCTAGTTTTGCTTTATTGTTAGTCGCCTTTGTGGTTTCTTTTCTATTAAAATGTAACAAAATAATAATAAATACTTCAATCTTATATATCATTCAGCGTGAAGAAAGTGTGCATCCTTCTTTAACATACTCTTTGAGACAGTAAACACGGCCTTACTCTTCACATTGTTCACATTGGGGTTAGGATACTGGGCCAAACCAACAAGAATAGAAAACTTTCCTAGAGTAGTCTTCGTTCCATCACGCCATTCTCAATTTCGCCTCAACAAATACCTCCCGTTCTCTCCCTCATCGTGGTAATCCTCAAAGAGCCCCCTAACTCCCAAGCACTTGGAAGTTTCTTTACTGTTTAATACTAGTTTAATTAACTTTGTCCAGACAGAGTAGGGCCGTGGGGGTGTAGGGCATGAGGCAAGTTGCCCTTAAAAATCATCCCGCCTCTAATTTTGTATGCTAATCTCCTTTTTCACGCCGCACCTCCTTAGGAGTGGGGGAAAGAAATGTTGGGAAAACTTTGGGTTGCCTGTGCAGGGCTTCCTGCGGCTGTTTTATTTCTGGGCCCACCTATTTGGATCCTTTCACTCCTCTAGGGCCTTCCTTTGCTCGATTTAACAATGAATGCAGAGCTAATCAGCTCTCTCGGAAATGCACCACTGTCGAGGAAGGTAATCCCTTCTTCTCTACTCTCAATGGGCTGTCGCCTTCTAAAGGACTTTGGGAAAAGGCTTTGCACAGATTCACACTGTTCTCTCAAAAGAAGTTAGTTCAAGTATTGTGCCCAAACAAGTGGGTTTTATAAACACATGCTTGCCAGGATACTCACCCCACCTGCAAGTAAGAAGTGCCAGGCCCAGGCAGACTAGCACATGGCAGCCGAAGCCGAAACCCTTCAGATGAGATGGGACATAAAAGAGGAGATTAGAGGTCCCATTGAGAAGGGGGCGTTCATTTCTGCACCTTCCTCCTTTTACTCAATAAAGTGTCAAGGAAACACCTTGTTGACATCTTATTTATCAAATAATGATCATAATCAAAACTCCTCCCTCCTCTGATGACCCCTGTGGGCTGGCTGGATTGCTCTGCCTGGCATGCAGCAAAACCCTCTCACCAACAAAAGAACCAGCATACCAAGCTTCGGCCCCGCGGCTCCGTGGACGTCCTGCAATTTACTGTGATAGGGAGTACAAGAGAGGCACGTCAAAGTGTTCATTCGCTGTATTTTAAAGGTAGCACAGTTATAACTGGGACATGCATTTTGGATTTTAGCTTAGCCAGTTTAAACTCTGTGTGCAGAATGCATCGATTCTTGCTTTGGATCCTTTTCTTTGGGTTAATTACGTGAGTCATGCTGTCATGCACTGGCTCACCCTCAGCAAAAAAAAAATCCACTCACACCCACACATAAAAAAAATAATCAGGCTTAATAATAAGCCTGCCGACAAAGCAATCAGTTAATGTATGGGAAAGAAAAACACATTTGGCCGTTTTAGTTCAGCGGTTTGACACACCTGCGACAACCTTTCGCTTATTCAGTCAAGATTGTTGGTGTATGAAGATAATACTATGCTTAACCTGGAGACCCAACGTCAGGTGCTGGGACAACTGAGAGAAGCAAAACGACTTCAGCTTTGAAAAGAGACAGAAAGCGAATGAACGCTTGCATTGCACAAGATGATTACCCCTGTAACACACATCCACATCCTGCTGTACTATACATTTCTATTTGTCTTCAATCACGGGTGTGTTCTCATGTTCCTAACATAATGGACTACTATAACTTGGCTATGAGGTTCACAACCAGAGACGTGGCATGCAACATGTCTTAATCACACCAATGCAAAAAAGGGAAGGGAGCTGAAATGAAATGAAACACGGCGTGTGAAACAGCACATAACATCGATCATGAGTCAGACGACACAATTCCCCCCCCCCCACCCAGAGAGTGACATGACCTCTGACCGAGGGGTCTGAACTTCCGTCTCTCCGGCTGGCCCTGCCACGTCCAATTTGCCCTAGCACATGAGCGCGAAGTGGCGGAGAGAGAGAGCCGACACCACAGAACAAGAGCGGGGTTTTTAAGCAGATGCTTTCTCACAGAGCTCGAATCTTCAGTTTGTTGGGAACAGATTATTGCTAGAAATGTGTAAATGTGTTTTTTTTACCATACAGCCCTGGCAACTTTTAAAGACAATTGTTGTCAGATTTTTAGCTTTGGTTTGAGGTGGAATTGAGCGTTTTGTTTAACTGAATACGTTTGTGGCTCTGCAACACACTACTCCTGACACATTAATAATACAGAGGAAGAATTACACAAAGGAGGCAGATTTCCCTCAGGTAGTGAGTGATAATGCAATCAAAAAAGGATGGGAAAACGATTTATAATGCTTCAGAGAATCCTTGACTAATAGGATTTGTGGCTTAGGAGTTCTGGACCTACAACACCTAGAGGGGCGAGGGTCAGCAGGAATGTGAGAGAAAGCCAACGCAGATGAGTACTGATGAGAGGGACGTCCACCATGCGCTCTTAAAGTTAACAAATCTAAAATCTGTAGTCACCTGTGTTGTATCATTACTGCATTAGCGGTAAGCTCAAGAAACTGGACGTAATCGGACGCTTTCACTCGGTTTAATTGTGAGGGTAGCTCCTACAGAGAGAGTCTTTGTTTTGACAGCAGTCCATCTGTTGGGGAGAAGACAGCAGCGGTGTGTGTGTGTGTGTGTGTTTGTTGCTATCAGCAGGATTGAGACAGAAGCTTCTTGAGGCTCAACGGGGTGGTCAGTCTCCCGGCTGTGGGTATCTGCTATGAATGGGGAGAGAGGAGCATCAGAGGGATCAGCTCAGCTCACTGATCTGCACAGGAAACACAGAGCATGGGAACCCACCAGGGAGCCCAAGCTAGGCCCTGCGGTGGAAACCCGCTGATAAAGCCTGACTCAAGAGAAGACATATACGATGTATCAGCTTTTACAAATGTTTCAGCAGATGCTTTTGTGCTTATGAGCTCAAATCATTCCTGTTTGTGGCTTTAAAAAGCTGTCACAACATTAAAAATACGTAAAAAGTACAGACTACCACACAGTACTCCATCTAGTTCAGTACTTGCATGGCTTTGACGAAACAGAGCAGGGCTCCATCAGCTGATCAGTCCACCGAGCAAGGTACACCGCACAGCTATCTCACGACGAATGATCGCCCACTGATCAATACAGTGATGCTGAGGCAATGATAATCATAGTTAAATATTGGCTCAGGATTTCAAAAGTGTTTGCTCAGTCTTTCATTACCATTTAATTCCTAGAGAGAAATACAAAGTGAGATCTGATGTGTCCTGTAATAAACTGACATTACTCTGCATTTTCCCTTCTTACTTAATTAAATGAAAGTCTCCCTTTTTTCATCACAGTTTATGAACTCATCACTCACATGTTTTGTGAAACAGGCTTGTATGTAGCAGAGTAGCTACAACGTACAACAGTTCCCTACGAAATCTAGTGGAGTAGAAGTATAAGTGGCATCAAATGGAAATACTTATGTACGTGCGAGTACCTCAAAACTGTACTTAAGCACAGCAGCCGATCCAGTCTTCTTATTTAATTTCAAACCCTGCGTGCAGGTTTCATCACGCTCACTCGGTGCACAATGCAATATCCCCTAGAGCTGTAAATGTTCCTGTTTGACGGGCAATTTTCTGAAAAACTGCAAGTACAGCGAGTACAATGGCTCCCTCTAGCGGTAGAGGCAAACCATTACAACACGAGCATGCAGTCACCCGGTGCACTAGGTGTCGCTGTCCGATATTCTTGACATAAATGTAGCGAAGTGCTTCCCTGCTTATTTCAGTTTGTGTCGTTTGTTTTCTGGCTGTCAACACTGTAAACACCTACACGGAGTAGCACCGGAGAGAGGTGCTATCTGCTGGCAGGATGTTCGCACGTTTCCTTCAATTAATGTAATAACCGTGAATGGGAAATATTCCCGCTGCCGACTCTGGAGCCTAGCGGGGAAGAAAAGCCGGTCTTTGGTTGCTTCGTTGTGCGGAGGACGGAGGCAGCAGGAGTCGACGACCATGGCAGCGGCGACCGTCGCGGAGGCTGACCCGGCGGCGGGCGACAGCGGCGCCGGCTTCACCGGCGTCCAGGACGTCGACTGGGACGAGTCTCAGCTCCGGAGATATTCGTTCCCAACCAAGCCTATTCCTAGACTTTCTCACACGGACCCCCGAGCAGAGATACTAATGAACAACGAGGTAAAACAAATTAACCAAGTTAGCTCGCTGAAACTTTGAGCGCTCACTGTCAGTTCAGGGACCCTTTTCATAGCAAGAACGAGCCCTGTTTTTGGTATCAGTTTTTCAGGCATTATCATACGAATGCACAGCGAGGTGCTGAAAGTGACGGGGAGCTGTGTGTCATCTGAAGTGTCTCGAGGGAACGATTTCACACGAGAGCATCGTCACACTATTCGGCAGCTGTGGAGATACTTAAAAAATTTTTTGGGACTTTATTAATTATTTAAATCACTTTTCAAGCAACCGCTTCCAGGTTCCTCGTTGCAAGGATTCAGCCCTGTAAATCTGCGCCGGTGACAATAAAAGGCATCCCAAATGCACAAGAGGAATGCGTTATTTGTACTTGCAGGGCATTAAAATAACTGAGTGACTTTTTCAGCTATGAGTGGGCTTTTTGTGCTTTTGGGACTGACATCCTAAGAAAACTGCAAAGCCCACTGGGATTCAATTTCGAGAGTGATGAAATTAGTGGTGTCACGTTAGACAGTGGGCCTTTGACATCTGGTTGGAGACGGTTGACCCGTGATACTACAACATATCACTCGATGACTTCAAACCAGCTAAAAAAACCAGCTTGTTTTCCTACGATCGCATTGCACCATACTATTGTTTCCATTAACGAGCCACGGTCGTATATGTTGTGTTTTTAGCGAAGCCATTCATCTCTAATGATGATTGTTGTCAGTGGTTCCGGACTAAATGGGAACATCCAGGGGTTCGTGCACGTGTGATCCGGACGCACGCCGAGCAGATTTGCAAATGAGATTCTGTATCAGGACCTCTCTCTTCTAGTGTCGTCATTATAAGCGTAGACAGGAATAGAAACGTGTCATCTTCAATACTTCTCAAACTGACCAGGTTCCCGTTCTCCACTTACATTTCGGGCGGATCTAGTCCACACTTTAATAGTCAGCCCTTGAGAAATGGTTTACAAGAATAGTAACACAACACTCTTGTTTTCAGGACATCACTAGGCCTACATACAGTTTGTTTTATATAGTGATATCGTGCTGATTTGACTGGATGTGTGCTTTCTGCACACGTCTACATGTGAGATGATACGAACAGAGTGTGTAGACGGTCTTAGATAACGTTAACCGCTTCAAAACATCCCCATTGAAACAGTGCGCGGCGCCGACCCCGGGGGCGCGTGGGGCACGTCCCCTGTATGCGTGCAAGAAGGCAGAATACAGATCGATTTTTATTATTTAAAACGACACACGAAGCCAATTTTACAATCAACACAACACGTGACAGCCAAAAAGGACCGATCTAACTAATAGGCCTAATCACAGAGCATCACGTGGAGCCGGTTGTTTCTTTGACCCAGAAGCCGCGAGTCGAACACTTACCACGCCGAAGTTAGTCGGCGACGTGTGGGATTTTTCTGTGCCATTTTTTTTATTTTTAATTTAATAAAACAAACCACACACTCCGGCGAAAGTGAAACCTGCAGCCGGTGCAGTGTGTGTGTGAGCGTGTGTGTGTGAGAGAGGGGGTGGGGGTGGGGGGAGAGGCAGCGGGAGCGCGCCCACTGGTCTACGTTCAGTTAGTCACGTAGCCCTCGGAGCTCAGTGTGTTCAATACCATGCACCGACTGCACTGTCGGTGTGCGGCTGTGTGTGTTCCTTTTTTGATAAAAAAAAGAAGGTTCTTCTGGACAGAAATAGAAAAATATAGTTTCGGGGATTTTGTGAGGAAACACACTGTGACACATGCAGCAAATGTTAAAGTTTATGTAACACGCCTTTTACTTTAAAAGAATAAAAAAAATGTTCCCCCTTTTCCCCTAATACTTCTGCATTTCAACTATTTTATGAAAAACATTAATAGTAATATATTTTCAAGTAAAAATAGCAACTACTGTAGATTTAAAAACATGTTAGATAAGAAATATTTATAAAACAGCACAGTCTTTAAAATGATTATGGACCACCAGTGGTATAGCAGTCTTGTAAAGATTATTCCTTTCTTTTTTGTTGTTGTTGTCATATTCCTGTATTGAAATGTCCTTTATCTGTTTTCAGGAACCGGTGGTTCTAACAGACACAGACCTTGTGTATCCAGCTCTCAAATGGGACATTGCGTACCTCCAGGAGAACATTGGAAATGGAGACTTCTCTGTGTTCACTGCAGAAAACCACAAATTCCTCTACTACGACGAGAAGAAAATGGCTAATTTTGAGAACTTTGTCCCCAAGTCACAACGGATGGAAATGAAATTCTCTGAATTTGTGGATAAAATGCACATAACGGAGGAAAGGGGAGGAGAGGAGAGGTAAGATACAGACTGATGCTCAGTCTAAACAAAATCCTCTCTTTGAAGCTCAAACATGCATGTGACCAAGATGGGATTGTGCTGCAGGTGTGCTTGATGGTGAAGGATATTTTCTCACATGATGTATTTGTGAGCGAATGACTAAGCATTTACACAGGAGAATCACAGAACATTTCACAGATCACTTACTACAGAGAACTTGCGGTTTGACTCACTGACGCTCACAGTGGCTGGTAAACGAGCTCACGTTGTGCAGAGACATTTTTAGCACTTTTGGAAAAAGAGCTGCATTGCGACTTGTTTCAGGTGCAGCCAAGTGGCCCACACGTGTTTCATGTCTCTCCTCTCGTGCATTTCAAGGGTATATCTGCAGCAGACGTTGAACGACACTGTAGGGAAAAAGATTGTCGTTGACTTCCTTGGTTTCAACTGGAACTGGATCAACAAGCAGCAAGCCAAGAGAAACTGGGGTCAGCTGACATCCAATCTGCTGCTCATAGGCATGGAGGGTAAGAGTTCTGACACGAGGAATGCAGTTACAGTTTCTGCTGTGTAACGTAGGATAATGTGTGTTTTCCACACGTCACATTTTCTATTAATATTCTCCCACCGTAGGCAATGTGACTCCAGCACATTACGACGAGCAGCAGAACTTCTTTGCGCAGATCAAAGGCCATAAGAGATGCATCCTCTTCCCCCCAGACCAGTTTGAGTGTCTCTATCCATATCCTGTGCACCACCCCTGTGACAGACAGAGCCAAGTAAGCCATATAACATTATGCAATAGCATATTTGTGATGTTAGTTCGGTGAACTTCGTCTGTAGTGGTGGAGAGAATTCAGAGTAAAGCTCTCAGAAAGAGGGAATCCGCTCAACTACATTATACAGTGGTGTCTGCACATTAAAGACAGTTATTACAATTGAGATTGTGTTAAGATGAAATAAGGACTTCTAACTTGAGTTATTTTCAAACAAATGTCAGAAACGTTGGAAGGACTTAAATGTATTTTACAGTTATAGACAGACGATTGACGTGAATTATGTTTATGATTTGTAATGAATCCCTATTTTTCCTTTCTAGGTTGATTTTGATAACCCCGATTATGAGAAGTTCCCCAATTTTCAAAATGTTGTTGGCTATGAGGCTGTTGTGGGCCCAGGAGATGTGCTCTACATCCCCATGTATTGGTAAGAAGAACCTCTGTATGGCTTTTCTATAGAAATGATGTATTCTAACATTACTTGTATCGAAAAAAATCAGCTCCACCACTAAATCAGCTGATTATCTCTAAGGCGTTGAGTTTCTTGGATGCACTGTCAGCTGAGGTGTTTTCATGCTCTCTTGCATTTCACGATATTGTTTGATTTAACTGCTCGACACGCTGTTAGAAAGTTATTTATTAATGTATTTGTTTTATTGAGTATTTACTCGGCCTTATTGATTGGCCCAAATCAATTGTCTGTCAAAAGTAACTACTGTGTAATGTAGTTGTAAGTGTTAGTAATAAAGCTAATGTGTCCGAGCATGAATCCACAGCGAGTGCGGGGCATAGACGCTCTCACTGCTCTCTGGGAAGAAAAATAATAGAAATGGCCCAAGCACACGCTTTAGTTCCAGAATGAACTCAACCTAAATTGGCTTGGTGACAAAAATGTCCAACTGTGTTTTGTATCTCTAAAACAATGGCCTCTAAACCAGCGTGGCTTGTTTTGTTGGTGAGCTGGCTTCACGTATTCTCTCCATCGCATGCACCTGCACATCCAGTAGCTGACCGGTTCCCATGTGAAGTACATAGTCAGTCCCGTTGATGTCTCCTGCAGTTCTCAAGCAGAAACCTACACACACGTAAGATCAGAGTTGGCTTGGCAGCTGCGCACGTTTCCAAACGTCTACACCCAGTGATTACATTTCCTTCAATTGGCATTTACTTTTCGGGAGTTTTCCATGAATATGTCACCTCTAAGAAAAAGTGCAAAACAACCGTGTGTTTCCTGGTTACTATACTACCTCGTTCTCTCACAGTAGACGTCCCGCAGAGTTTGGGTTTTAGTTATTTATCTATCTTTTTTTTTTCTTCAGGTGGCATCACATTGAATCACTGCTGAATGGTGGAGTGACGATCACTGTAAACTTCTGGTACAAAGTACGCACGTTTGAGTCATTGCGGGTCGTTACTTACACTTGTGTTGTCTTTTGCCACTGCACGTTTTTTTCACGATCGTTCACCTTTTTGACTCATTTGTTGAAGGGGGCGCCCACACCCAAAAGGATAGAATACCCCCTGCGGGCTCATCAGAAGGTGGCCATCATGAGAAATATTGAGAAGATGCTGGGAGAAGCACTTGGAGACCCACACGAGGTTAAAGCCCTTGCTTTTATACGCTCTTTGCAACACAAATTCTGTACTGAACACGAGTCACACATGAATGTCACACTGCCGGTTTCTAGGACATGAAATCAGACCCACATTTGGGTCACCTGTTCCATGCAATCCCCGGGGCATGCTGACCCTTCTAGCAACCCAATTACTGTGAATATTTATGGCTTACCTGATTTAGTACAAAGGAAAGGTACATGCAGTCTGGGACAATGAGTAAAACAATGTAATATGACACTATGAAGTAGCTCATCTTAACCAAGAATCCTTTTGTTTTCCTGTAGGTTGGACCTTTACTGAAAACGATGATCAAGGGACGCTATGACCGTGATCTCAGTTAGAGCCCCACCCTTAAAACTGTTTGGAAACCGTATGCGTGTGAAAGTGAGACTGCTGCATGCGCAATGCGCATCCTGACTTTGGAGCCACGTATCTCTGCGTGGCAACAAAGCGGCCATCTCGAAAACCATTCTGCTTCAGTCGTCTCCAAGTGCCATGGTCATTGCAAATACAACAATTACGGAAGACACATCTGACTGTTTCTTGGAAATGGGCCTTCCTTGAAGTCTTTGAGGAAGAGGACTTATTGGGCCTAAGTCTAGATATATTTATGTGAACCAGTGTTTTCTCAACATTCTCATAATTCAAGCTAATGGGTATTTTGGTATTTGTACTTGGTATTTCGCTCACCCAGTCAGTAGAAGTTGTCTGAGATCGGTACCTTTGGAACAACCTCAACATTTTTGACCACTAATGGATGACTCAAAGGGTATTATATTATACACAGCATCAGTTAAATACACGACATTTCTTATGTACTACAATAATGGGTTGATGCTTAATGAATGACCATCCAACGTTATCACTTAGACAGCTTTAAATCTGATTTGGGTCATACCTCTAAGGATGACAAGCCTTGTAAGAGTTTGAAATATTGTAACCATGTATTCTACATTATCTCTAGGCCTACCTACGTGGTTTTAGGGAGTGATCAGCAAGAATCTGCTCTTGCAAAGAAGACGGCATAGGCACAGTAATAAAACACAGAAGTGCAGTGATTAAAAACGGATGACATATGATCAAAAACGTGTGGGTGTGCAAAAAGGGGGCTCATATTCTGCTGAAGGAATATGTGACTGCTTGCAGCTAAGTTATTTTAGCCGAGTGATTGCGTTGTTTTATTTTTGCTCTCGCTTGTTTGATTTATATTTCAAGGACTTTCCTGGATGTGCTATTTTGCGTAGCAGTAAAAGGCGAGGGAGCACCGATTATAAAATTACATATTGCAATTTTAGTTGCAAATACAGTTAACTTCGAGAAATTAAAAGAAAATACTGTAAATTACTGAGGGGAAACCTCTCCAAGTAATTACACGGGATGTTTTCTTGGGGATATGATGGTTAAAACAGTATAAAAGCAGGTAAAGTGAACTGGTTAAATCATGCATGTGTTCAAACGTTAATGGAATGAAGTAGCTGACTGCTGGGATGTAGCTTATACTATATCAGACATTAGTGCAACATAATATACCATCTAGTGGCCAAGTTTGCAGTTGCATGTTAAGCTTGCTGTAATGTTACCTGGTCCACATGGCTACAATAATAAAACAAGTCAGTATGTCGTATCAAACAGATATGATAACAGATATGAGATACAATCACGCTGCAATGTGTAAATGTGTAAAAGTAATTCCAGTTGAGAACTTGCTCTCATGATTGCTGTAGGTTGATCCTCAGAAATGCACTTATTTTTACTTATATTCAGCCATATTTTGAAGTGTTTAAACTTTAAAGTGCTCTCTTGAACTGTTGTTAAAATGTACATTACAACAAAAGGGGAGGATAATTTCATATGTTGTGCTGTAATGTGCCAAACCAGTACATGGGTATCCCCATATTCAGAAAGCTTTGCTTTCACATTGGATCAATTAGTAAGTAATGGACTATAAACCAGAAATACCTAAGCACTTAATTCACCAGGGAATTACTGTTTTTCAAAGTTTTGTTCGGTCCGATTAAGGTTTAACCTTTAAATTGCTGAAAATTTGCATATCTGTTTCTTGCAGATTGCACGGTGATGGAACAGGGCTACTTCCTCTGTATAAAAGAATTACCGATTGTAATGTTTCATCTCAATTTTCTAGGTTAACCCTGTTTACTATATGTGCCTTGCTTAACAATGGCGTGGGCACTTACTGTCGCAAAGGCTTGATTTTTAAAATATGTTGTGGTCAAAATGTTTGTTTTCACTCTGGCATTAAATGGCTTTAAGGGTGGGACTGACGTGGGTATATAGAGATAGAGGCATGTTCCTGAATGCCTGTTTTGTTTTCAACATATAGTACGTGCTCTCCTTGCTCCTCTGATTAAAGTTTGTTTGCAAAGTCCTACAGTTCTGAATGGTTTCTTTCACACAAAGCTATGAAAGTTTTGGATTAATATCTTAAGTAACATGAGTAAATAATGCAGAGAAGATTAATGATCTACAAAAATTAGTATTTATTTACTATAAATTGTGCGTCAGCGTTATCTTAAAGCCCAGGGTTAAAACTCAGTTGTGACTAAACAGTTTTAGTAAATCCAATCCATGCTCTATGGTAACACCATCATATAGTCATTAAAGACAACATTGCTGCTGATAATCAATAAAGTATCAGTAACAACACATCTTTTCAGCCACTTGATTGTGTTACACCTACACTCAGGAAAACTATATCATACCACCAATCAAACACAATTGCTTATAGCTGCTCCACATGGATGCAGAGGGGAATACAAATAAAAGTATAACAGCATAAAAAAACAACAACCCAAAACTGACCAACCCATGTACCCTAATATACAACTAACAAGAATCAAATAATCCACTCAATCAAAAATTCCACAACCAACAATCACAAGCGAAGCCAAATTCACAGAACACAAATGGCCTCTTCGCAATAAACACATGATCGGAGACTTTGTCAAATCTAAACATCTATATCAAAAATAAAGATAATGCTGTTGGTACGAACTTTAAAAGCAAGTCCTCCAGTGGCATGTTTCAACATTTAGGGGGCAACTACAGTCCTCTACTTTATTATGCCAAAAATCAGTGGTGGAAGAAGTATTCAGATCCTTTACTTAAGTAATGTAGCATCGCTGCCCGGTGAGACCCACATATCTCTAAAATGTCCATAAAGGAACACTTAATCCTTCAGTTTATTGGGAAAATGTTATAGTTCAAAAATCCCCAAATTTGGAGATGCATGGTTTTCACTGGGCAGGAGGTGCATGAAAACTATGAAAAGTAACTAGTCACTACAGCTGTCAAATGCGATCGAGTAAAAAGGACAATATTTGCCTCGGAGATGTAGTGGAATAGAAGTATAAAGTTGCATAAAATGGAAATACTTTATAAAGTACTACCTCATATTTGTATGTACTCAGTCACATTTCACAACTGCCAAAAATGATAGTACTGTGATAGTTTGTGCACTCCTTGATCATTTGATCAATTTGTTGTGCTAGAAAATGAACTAACCCTTAATTTATAGTGATATTGTGTTTTCCATTACAGTTAAATACAATTATATTGTGTGTGAAAAAGTGCATCGCTTGTTTTTTTCAGAGCTTAGTTGTGCCAAACAAATATTTAACATTTCCCCATAAGCTTCTCAGGGTCTCTCGGGTCGCAGCAACAAATTGGCAAATATCCCTTTTGGATGGCTTTGAGCCGAGGTCATCATGTTGCAATTTTGTTTTGTTTATGTGTTTTTCATTATAAAAACTATACACAACAAAAATCATTTTACAGTGTAAAACTTTGCATATTATCACATACCCGTACTTTATTTGCCTTCAGGGGTGTGATGATAACAACCAATAGGGAATATGGCCTTTTCAAGGTGGTTCTCAACTGCCTTAAAAGCACAGAACCTCCTTTATCCAAAGTTAGCAGAAATATTGTGCTCCAAACTGGAACATGGACTGAGGATAAAAAAACAACGATCTGTTTAGCAAAGTTATCCAGATAACTCAGTTAACCTGCTTCATATAGGCCAGATTCTTTAGTCGGCATTCAGCACTGTACAAACTACGGTCTATCTTTCTATATGTCAATTTAATCTAAAACCATTTTGTAGCACAACAAATTGTCCAAAACAGAAGGCTTGACCAAACATTTTCACAGCACTGTTTCACTTTTGTATGATGTAAAAATAGAATTTTAAATAAAATTGGCATCAATGATTTAATATGTACATATTAAAAGCAGTTGAGACTTGTAATGTCCAGAAGAAACTACAGCACCACTAGAACTTATTTACAGGAATGACAATTGATTAATCTCTACAACTGCATGTCATAATTATGAATGTATACTGTACTAAGTTAAAGAAATTAAAACAAATACAAAAAAACAAAACAAAACATAAAAAAGACAATAATGTCAGTGCAACATCAGACCTGCTGAGATGGCAAAAAGTAGATAGGTTAAGCTTTACATAAACAAGAACACAAGTTACAACATCCCCACCAAAGTATCACACATAATTTCAAAAGCTCCTCAAGGAAGTGATGCAAACTGAAACACTGTAACTGTATGTTTTAACCAAGGCATATAATGGTAACAATTTCTTAAAATAAGCCACTGACACACCAACAAATGTCTCCCTCTACTTGGGAAAAATCTAACAAATTCAAGAATAATGAACTTAATAAATACAAAAATAAAAATGTAAACAATATTGTCAGTAGCTGCTCTTACAGTATTCTGCTCGTCATCAATGGAATCTGTACTTTCGTGCAGGCTTGAGGTTGACGTACGTCTTCTTCATGTCGTCTGCCTCGTCTTTCTTCACAAGTTGATATCGCTCTCCTTTTGTGGTTACCACTTGGTTACCGTGGTAGCGAACTAGCTTCTTTGGAGCCTGTAAAACCAAAAAGGTTTTTATTGCATGAAACAGATTTGATGAAGCTTCGTTGTGAATATGGAGTAGGACCAGAGACTTACATCTTTTGGGGCGACGGGGCGGTGAGTTTTGTTATCATCCTCACTGTCCACCAGCATGTACCTACAGAGATGAAACACAGTAACAAACACACAGAAACAATCGAAGTGAGGCCGCTTCTGCTCTCCGCAGGATGGTAGCACTCTTACTCACTTCTCAAGGATGCTCTCTTTAAGTTTCTGGTCTGCCAGTGAGGAAATACTCTTCCCATGGTTTACCTGAGGCAAAAGTACACCATCAAATCAGAGCGTTATTATACACAAGGCAGGCAGCGGCTGACATGACAACACCGTGGCAGTGTTCCTGTGTGTAGCAGAGACTCACATTAAGAGGAGAGGGGCTGAGTTGGACATCGCCCTCTATGATGAGGCGCACGGCTTCCTCCATGTCTCCTTTGGCGATAGACAGGGCGCTGCGAGCCTCCGACAGACTACACTTGGGAAACATCTCCAGCAGGTGCTGCTCCTGGGCCTCCCACTCAGACACTGGTAGCTGTAAATATACACATTTATATTCTCTTTACTTTAGATGAATGTAAACGATATTAACAGTGGGACGCAAGTGAAATTATAGTTGTTCAAAAATTCCAAATGCATCGAGAACACGAGAATAATGTGTCGGTTTGTGCTGAAATGATGACCTTGGCAGTAGCGCCCTCTGTCTGTGTTTTAAGGCACTGCGTTTCTCTTCCAGATGGAGGTTCACTGGGCAGGGTGGTGAGTTTCACTGAAATCTCTTCTGTCCTTGCCTTAAGCACACCGTTTTCTTCGTCAGCTATAAAGAAAACAAACTAATTAACATCAATACACCCTATTATTCATGTTAGGCTTATGGTGCCCATCTAAAATGAGTGTCACTGCCCAATGAAGTTTTGATGGCTCCTTTGGCAACATTTTAAAAGTTAAGAAACCATTAGGAAAGGGTGAGATTGCCACAATATCGTATTAGAAATACTACTAATAATAAAAGCACTACCTGAGGTCCGAGCAGTGGCTAGTTTTGAAGCCAAGCTGAACATCATTTCACAGACTTTGACACTGCAAAATGAAAAACAAAAAACACACACATTTGTAATAACAAATGTCAAGAGTAATGTAGTTGTCCGGTCTGGCCTTGTGTGACTGTCTGTTTACCTGTCAATATCGGCAAAGCCAGGTATGTAAGCTTCTAGCATCTCGGCAAAGTCCTCCACGTCAAAGTTCTCCTCGACACTCTGCTGTGAGCCGAGATCCTCCAGGACTCCCGTGATGTAAGACAGAAGGACATCATCCAGTGTGCTGCGTTGAAGGGTAAAAAAACAAGATGCTGTAAAACTGACTGAACTAGAAAAACGAAATGAAAAAAGCTGGGGATTTGTTTACCTGAGATCTGCATCAGGGATGTAAGTCTGAATGAATTCGTGCAGAGCAGTGTGAATGATTTTGTGGAGGTCCATTGCGTTCTCCTACTGTGCAGTGGAGAAAATACAGAGTCAGCGTGCTGCAGTTGGAGTACAGCAGATGATCAAGGCAGTTATTATGAGCTGCATTGACTGCAAACTTTAAATAACCATACACGACAGTTGTCATCTATGTGCCAAATATACAACATCAGCTGCTTAAAGTTACATAGAAATGTTACAAAAGCATCTCTTACAAAAGCTTGCTGCCGCTGCAGCGTTTTGTCACGATAGGACGCTAGCGGTGGTGGACAACACTGACTTTTAAGCATTAACACGGTTCATTTCAACAAAGATCGCATATCAAGTTAGCCAGGATGCAACGATAACTAACATTAAAATCGTCGAGGAAGCTAACGTTACTTTTAATGAAGACGTTAACTAAGTTAATTCCTGTTCAGGTAACCTAATGTCATCAAAAAAGGCAATTGCACCACACTCCCATATCTATAAGTTACAGCAATATAGCGTTAGTTTTGTTGCCCAGCGTTAGCATTGCAGCTACTCGGACATTAGTTACCGTCAGCTAACGTTATAGCGTCAAATTAACGCCACAGCTAACGATATGGGATCATTAGCCAAAACGTTGCAGGGCGTCCGTGTGTTATCATCCACCTTATCCAGTCAATTCTCCCACGCTCTGCCATATTTTCTCAACATTATCAGTGTTCATTCACGAACATGGTTAACCTTTATCTTCGTATCCTCGAAAAGAAATAACCGTAGGTTGTTAGCGAACAAGCGCTAGCTAAGTGGGTTTCTGTTAGCTAACTGCTAGCTAACGGTTAACGCTAAATGCAAAACCAACCTCGGTTATTTATACCGGAGAGACTTTTAATGGAGTAAAACTTACTTTGACTGAAATTATAGGGACATGAAGCTCAACGTCTTCCCCAAATGTATTAGGGGGAGGATGGTCAGTGCTGTGCTCACAGGCTTTCTGTCCGTGCTGCTTGTTAGCCCGCACGATTCAAAACATTGGCACGTCATTTCCTCTGATTGTGAACAGCCAGGTAAAGTTTTATGAATATCTAGCTATCTGTGTGAAACTTCTTCGGATTGATTGACTAACAGATTTGAAATGCTGCGTGGAAATATTTATTTAAAATACTCATTTATTGATTGGAATGTTTAAATGATCACATAAAACCCCAACGTACATCAGTTCAATACCTAGATTAGATGAAGCGTTGCATTAGAGCTTGAACGATCTATCGACAGAATACATGTTTTTTTTTCCTGTCGAGTCCATCAATAGAAAAAGTCCTGCAGGATTGTCCTGCACAACGCATGCATAATTCCTGCAGGACTCATTCACAACTGAAACATACTCCTGAGGGACTTGTGGTTGCTGATCAGCAACTATTTTGATAATCGATTTTTCAAACAAAAATACTCGGAATTAGCTTGTTCTTCCAGTGTGAGGCTTTTCAGTTTTTCTCTATTTCATTGCAAACGGAATATATTTGGGTTTTGGACTGTTGATCTGACAAAACAAAACATTAAAAGCTGTCACTGCTGGTCTCTATAAGTGATGAATTGATTAATTGAGGAGATAATTGGTAAATTAACCGGCTATGAACATAATTGTTTGTTGCTACCCTACACTACAAAATGGACAAATAAATCTGAAAGCTATCACGACCATGGACATCTACAATGCCTTGAAGACCACTTTCTCATCCCCAAATTCCAATATTTTTAGTTTTTATCCAAATAGACTAACTAAAATAATTATAATTGCTGCTATTACATGGTTAATACTTGTCCACATTATAGAAATTAGCTATTTGATATGTCACAACATTATTATTATGATATTGCACACACCATTAAGGGGAACATACACCTAACATATTATTTTAGTGAGTCTACAACAATATGTATGATGTTTTAAGGTAACTCGGGAGGATGTCAGTAAACTATTAACCTAAATTCAGCATGTTTTGGTAAGTCAACAAAGTAAAGTAGGATTCAAAAACACAGTTAACTAAAATAAAATATGCTAAAACAAACAAGAAGGGACCTCTGCATTAACATGTGATTCCATAATACATTGTACTGCTGCTAAGTGAAAGCTACATCAGAAGCAAACACATAAATGTATGACTCTGTGGTGTCCAACAACTGTTCAAGATCAAAAAACCCTTTTTTAAAATGTTAAAATCTTTCAGCTCTCATCAAACATTTATCTCTCGAATATCACAATGAATTTTTTAAATCATGCTCCACTGATAACCTTAATCTTACAATTATATATACAGCTAACATGTTTGTTTAGGTCTTTATTCTCAATAAATGGGAAACTTTCTGTGACCCATCCATCTTTGGTTCCTGACTTAGTGTCTGAACACTGTTCTAGCCTCCATCAGGCCAGTAAACAGTCTACTCTCACTTGGACATTATCTTATATCTTTGGCCAAATCCATACATAGTTGATGATCAAGGTGTTATCTGAGGCAACATCAATTATGTCATCAGATCCTGCTCTCAGTTACCTCCGCCTGTGTTGGTATTATAGCAGATATGTACCTGTAAATCATTAATGCCCATTCGATTGTTTCCCTGCTCCCTTGGCAGTATCTCTTGCCGGCTGTAGTATTTCATCAGGAAATATGGTACAGGTTACTGATAAAACAAGCAAGAACAATTCTCAATTTGGCTGAACTCTGTTTCAACTCTGAGCTCATGGCTAGACATGTGGGGCTGAGGTATCGGGGCACAGCGTGTAAAATCTACAGCAAAGGAGAGCATCTCAGTTTTCTCCATGTGTGTTACCAGCTGACACTGAGAACAGCCTGCAAGCACGCATAGGCTACTAATACACTTGCATGCATTAAATAGCATCAGTATACTGTAATATTATGTTTACACTTGTATTAAAATTGTACAGACTCAAGCTTCAGGCAACATTTACTTACACAAAGTGAATTCTTGGTTACAAAGTCACATTTAGCTTAAAACAAAAAAGAGTGATTGATGTCAAAGTATATAATCCTGTATATAATCATGTTTTCCATCTTCTCCAATTCAGAATTCAGCGGTACATATTCACTCTCGCTGACAGACCTACTACAGCTGAAACTGGTTTCCTTTTTTTCTTCTTTTTAAAGTAAGAGGTGTCCCTACACAAGGTGGCAGCATTGACTCATTAGTGACAGCAGGACCTCATCGAAGTCTCTGAGAGATGGTTTGCTCTCCACACATTCCAGTATAAACAAATCAACAAAAGAGAATCATTGCTAACATCAGATCCACAATAGTTTCTGGCATCTTGGGATCAATTGTCCTATTGTCATTTTTAAAAACAGCCCCATTCATTCTGCAACACACTGTAACCTCAAAACACAGAGGTTGTGAGTTCATCAGCGTAGAAGCAACATTCTTGTGCTTAAATTCGGTTAGCTGCCGTCATTAGATAATAATAGTAGCTGATGATGTGGTGGAAGATTGTTATCTTTCATTCAGATCTCTACAGTCATTTATGTTTGGTTAGTTTTTCTTTCTGGTCAGCAAGGACTTCACATCTTTGTGCTTACAGTAGCTAAGTAGTAGTTGGTGTATGAGTCCATGCTTCTGTGTGGGTGAGAGGGGGAGACTGCTGGAGCATCCTCAGCCAGTGATGCACTTATCCAATGGGTAATTCCAGCTACTTTTAAATTAGTGCATGATAACAAATTGCAAAAGAAGACATTTCTGATTTTATTTACCTAAGATGGAAATAGAACTTTGTGGACCCATTTAATGAGAAAGGTTAAAATAATCTTTTGGGCTCCTGCTATTGCTGCACATCCCCTCAAACATAAGAAAAATACAAACATACAAAATCCTGAGAATCATACAGCCATGCATTTGTATAATTATTGTGTAATTACATATAAACACATACACACAGTGAGTCAGTGTATACAAATGGTATACACCTTTAGTAATAACAAGGAACATATTGCACTTTTAGCCTCGAGCTACATTTTTACTTAAAGATGCCATTGAGGGAGGCACAAACAAGCAGAAAGGTTGAGTTAAAATGGTGTCATGTCCGCGCGATTGTTTTGTGAATGTCTGTAACAGTAAAATAAAGAATTAAATGTATTTGCATATTTTGAAAAAATGTATTTAATGTCAGTTTGTCCAAAGCACACATGTGAAGGGAAAATTCATTTGGAAATGAATGACTTGATGATGAATGTCTTCTGCTTTTAGGCATAAGAACAAGACTGTTCTACAAAATTCTAAGAGGTATTTTACTCAAACATGGAATAAATCATTTAAAAAAGGTATAAACTCATACATTACACATTAATGCAAGTGGAAGACAACGCTTAATATGTGCTAATGGTATGTTTACTCATTCCTGTTCCTATATGCCAGGGCACAATCAAGCATGTCATGCAACAATGTGGAGGCAGGGCACATAATGTGGATATTGTACTGGTGGCACAGATTTCCATTTTCACACAGACAATGGAGACTGGGGGTTGACTGGGGGGATGTCTGAGCAAAAAAAAGAAGAAATTTTACAATTCTCATCAGAGTCACCAAAACACTGAATGATTTACTGCCAAATTAATTACCCTTTACCCAACTTTAGACAATAATGCTCAGAGCTGTCTGTCGGAACAGTATTATTCTATTAACGTTCGATTTGCAGTTCAGCCAGAGTGACTTCATATTTAGATTTTATTGTATTTTCTTAGTGAACGTGTAGAATTGCATCCACAATAGAAAGGCAGAGAATTATCTGACAGACGAATCACCTGTGCAGCAAAGATGGAATCAGCACATTATTTGGAGAGAGAATTTGTTAAAAATTTTAAACGCTTAACATGTCTGTTCCAAAGCATTACAAAAGGTGCATTTACAGAGTGAATTCAAGCACAGTACAGTTTAATTAATTGAAACTTTTACAATATAAGGCCCCCCTCCACAATCATAACCCATCTTTAATCAAATCTAAGACTCACTAATAATTTCATCTCTCTCTGCTTGGTTTTGAAGGTCGTGTGGTTCAAAGCGTTATTGTGTAGATTTTTTTTTACAAAAGTACAGTATTAACAACACTTGTGAAATAAAAGTTGGCATATGTTTTTAATTAAATTTTACCCGCACACTTTTATTTTTCTTTATCAAGAGCTGCAGGTCAGTTACTTGAAGGGACTTGGAGCATGAGCATGAGATGAGCTGGCTGGTTGTCTGAGGGCGAGGCTGACCTGATCCAGATCCGGGCCACCTGTGTGGGCTAGCCTGCCTTCCCGTCTGCCTCCTGTACTGTCTCCAGGAAGTGGTCACCAGGCAGCCCACTGCCACTTTTTCCCTCCCCTTCAACTTCCCCAACCATCCAGACAATTATATATTTAATAAAGAAAAATATGTTTTTTAAATATACTGTGGATGAATATAATATTTCTATCATATATAAAAATAAATCTATGAAATTAAATTATGAAATAAAAGTTTTATTTGACATAATAAGGCACAACAGATTGGTGCATCAAGTAGGGCGATTCAAAACACAACTAGCTTAGGTTCATCCCACAGTAAATGTGCTGGTCCCCCCTGTCTTGGTCTGTGTGTCTTTGTTCAGCAGTCGATAGGTTAACCTGCCCATGGCATCCATCTTGTGTGGCCCCCCTCGCATTACCATTGATCTGAGGGAAATAAAGAGCACATGTGTTATTATATACAGCCCAGAAAAACACCCTCTCACAGTGATGGAGTGAACAGGCCAAATGTATGAAATATTGCCCCTCCGACATATTCTGTCTTCCTGTCAATAGTGCAGCCTTTGCCCACAACCTGGATCAATAGGGACTTATCTTTTCGTGATAAGACATAACGATGTTGTCTGTTGTCTGTTGTCTTTTTCTGATATTGAAGTTCTAATTCTGTCCCTCCGCCTTTTTCAAATCATCCATGCTGATATGTATATTTGGACATGCTTTTATGGCTCTTTCTCGTTTTTTCCCTTTTTTTCCCCCCCTGAAGAAATAAAATTGGCGTGGGCCTGCTAGTCTGAGACATGGCAGTTACAAATTTACATGTTGGTTTTCTGGACGTTTCTCTGAAGCTTTTGGGGGTCTCTCATGTGTGAGACTGCTCAGCGGAGAGAAGACACCCCTCTGTAAAAACATCTGTTGTGGAAATGGCTGTCAGACTCCCTTTTGTGGGCTCCGTCTCTTCTTTGCACAGAGATTGTCATTTGTTTTGATCATTTATGTGGGTGAAAGAATAATGATAAAAAATCTGGAGAATGTATCCATGCAGTTGAGCAGTCTACAGTTGGGCTGTGCATTTCTTTTCTTTTTTTTTTTACGGAAAGGAACATTTCTCTCTGATTTAGTGGCTTTACGGTCTGCACATTGAGGCATGTCATGTAACTGTGTTATTTAATGTAAAAGTAAACTATAATGCACTGTGAGTGATATGACAAAGTTTTTAGAAATATTTTGCAATTAACCATTTCAGTAAGCATATATTCCCTGTACATTAATGTTATGGACAAGCTGCTTACAGATGATAACAAAAAAATACTCTTTAATTATTCATGATGCTGTGATCGTTATCATGGAGGAAGTCATTGGAAAAGAGAAACTGGCATTGTTTGTTATTGTTTAGTGATTTAATTGTGGAAAATGCAATTTCTCTTTGCGTTAAGAGTAAAATACCCACTGTAGTTGTTCATTCTGTTAGCAAACAAGTACAATATATTGTACAATGTATTGTTAACATAAGCTCCGTGTTCTGAGTTTCTTTCAGGGTGGCCCAGGGTGCGGTGATGCTACTACTCTCCACCTACACAGGAAGTGTTTTAAAAGCACCTGTCCTGTTGTGCCAAAAGGCACATCACCCCTCCGTACTCCCAGGTCAGGTGCCATTTATCTCAGTCAAGCTACTCTTTTGGCTAGTTCCTTTTCACTTCTCAACAGTATTGCTCAATCAAAACATGAAACAAATTCATTCTAAAATTATTGCATTCAGACAAGTTGAGTCAAGTTTTAAACAGATATGTCCATGCTTGTATCTTTTTCAGTGTTTAAGGGGCCTTTAACAACAGCAAAAGCACTGCATTGTTGAATAATTGGGCCAATTAAGGAATTTGTGTGCATTGTGTCAGCTGACTTACCCAGCCAGAGTTGGACAATGTATCTGTATCTATACAATTTATAGACATTTAACTTTGACAATGCCTTCTTAAAACATTGTTATAAATAACATAAAAACTGTTCTGGGTGGGTATACTGTATTTCCTGTGAGTCCCAAGAGTTGTTTTCACTTGTTTTGGAGCCCAGCATCAACTTTCGACCATGTTAGATGTGAGGAATTTTCTCAGTTTACACACTGGCTGAAACCACGTCACATGGGTTTACAATGCAAATCCTGATGTTATATTAACCACTAGATTCCCATCAATGGTGTGTCTAACTGTAGGTACCATTTCAGTTTTGATTTCTTCATTAATAAAGTAAAAACATAAATAATTTATAAAATGAATTAAGTAAAACTTATTATATATGAGAATACAGAAATTGTGTATACAACCTGGTTTAAAAGGTGTAGAATATGTCTACGTTTATATGATCCATAACAGCAAGATCCCTGCATGAATTAATGGGATGCCTGTTTGTGATTTGATTCGAACAAGTGAGTGTTTGAGCAGAGTGACACCTCATAAACTAGCTGATAACCTGTTCCCGTGTCTTCTTATCTGTCTTCCTGACAATCCCAGGTCCCTGAGCACAATGTCGTTTCCCCTCAGGCCCATTATCAGATCCCCTCTGTAGACTTCCAGCAGCTGCAGTTATTGTGGAAGACTCTGCTTTTATTGCCCCATGATGTCTGTGACAACACTAGCTTTTGTGAGTGAGTGCATGTAGTCTTGTGGTTGTTGGGATGTTAGTTTCCTTTTTTTTGAAAGAGAAGCTTTTTTTTCTTTTTCCCTCATTAGATAAAGTATGTTGACGATTTCAATGCTGAATTTAATATTGCTTTAAAAAATAATTATATTGTTAATCATCATTTTCCAATCATGTTTCTTCACTGATCTGTCCCTTACAGTATCTGTGGGAAACCTGTTATCTGCTTCTGCCATTCATGTACACATTTATTGGATCCCAAGTCTCTGGGATCAATCTTTTGGCCACCAGAGGAGCATAACTAATGGCAACATTAGAATGGCTTTGTGAGAGGGACTGGCCGGATGCGGGTTAACCAAGCAGGAAATAATCTAGGATTTTATATCCTGCATGAATGGCCATAGGATATGCTGAGAATAAATTAATCCCCCCCAGAATTTTAGCAGTGAGGTTATCTTTTGAATGAAACAGTTTCAGAGGGGCGGGCGGATTGTTTGGATTTTTTGTCAGGGGGTGGGGGGGAGGTAGGGGGTGTTTGGCAGATAATGACCGTCATATTAATGCTCAGCCAGGGCCACAGTATCTATTCTGTCTCTGACCGCAGGTCTAGACGGCCTTCCTGTGGAACCCCCCCACCCCCCTTTTTAAATAGACCACTATTTTCCTGTTGTGCCCAAACAAGGATTTTATAAAACGGGTGACATCGCCACACAAGCTGTCTGCAGAATCCCCCTTAATTAAAGTGACTTTTAAAGCCTTCCTCAGACACTAATAAACCCCCTCTCCATTAAGATCCTCCTAATTACTGTGTGCAAAGGAAAGGGGGACACACAGAGACAGACAGTGCGGAGGTAAGCCTGCTGGCATTTGGCCCCATAAGCTGAGCGCCACACAAAAGAAAATGTCCCCTGGGTTACCCATCCTACCAGAGAGAGTCCTTTTTTTCCTCAACTTCGCTCCCCCTCTCCTGTTTTTTTCTTTATGAATGAAACTATATGACATGTGGGCCTGACAGTGTCCATTGATTGAGCTGGTAGAACGTGTGATAAAGGGGCTTTGAATAAGGCATGAATCACTGCCACCTGATTAGTCATTAAGCGGTCTTTTGACATTACCATTGTTTAAATGTGCATGGTGGAAGTGAGAGTGCTGTCATTTATAAACACCCATTCACTCGAGTGAGGCTGATTAGAAAAGATAGATGTTCAGTGAAAACTGAGAGATGCAGGAGTCTTCTCAGAAAAATGTATTTGCTGGTGAAACTTAAGCACCAGCGGATCAATTAAAAACATTTTGGAAAGTTCGTTATGTGTAAGGCTTTGCTATGTTGGATGTTAGTCCCATGATAGTGCCGCTCATTGGCTTAAATTGATGTGGACAAGAGAATCTCATATCGTTACACGTCACAGTGAGCCACAAGTACAGAGTGTGTGGACAGTCACTTCAGCTTCAGTGGCAGAGGCCTGCCCAGAAAGGTTAAACGTGTTTGGTTCATGTCCTGGTCTACAGATTAATGACATTAACGAAGTTTCCATTAGTCGTGCAACTGGGGGAGACATGGGCATCCAAGCGAAAAGCCACATGACCGAGACAGAGATAAGAGAAAATGAAATACGTCTTCGTGGAGACAGGAGGGGCCAGGAAGTGCCACTCCAAATTAGCCGCAGGCCCAGTTTGTTGTTACTTCATTAACCCAACAGCCCCAGGAAAAATAAAAAGTGGGGTCACAACCTTTAGCAACGGGGAGCCCTGAAATTTGCAAAGAGAGGCTCCTTCAAACTTTGGCTGGATGCAAGTATTGACACAATACAGACAAGAGTTTATGAGAGAAAGTTATCATTTAAAGGAAAATCTAGCCATCTCACTATTGCTACATTTTAATGTTTTACCTCGAACAAGCCTGTTTGTATTAGTACTTCATTTTAGACTAATTCAGTTCAGACCATTTAATAATTTATTGTAAAAATTTGCTGCAGGTTAATTATCAACATGTATTTCAAGTTTCAACTTTGTGTAAGTTTCATTAAATTCCACATAAAATTTTACTTCATTCAGCATTGTGGTATTATTGTAGTGATCAATTTCTTAACAATGCCTTGACAAGAGATGAACCAATCTCTTACAATCTGATGTTGAATGTTTAAAATGTAAATGTCAATTATTCAAATCATTGTTAGTTTAGTAGTTTAGTTCATTTACCTTTAATTTACACTATACCATCTGTCTGTGAAATTCTGTTAGTAAAGGTTAATAAAATGACAATGCCCTCTAATTCAGATCTGACAGCATGTGGGTGTAAAAGTTCACACAGTCACTCTTAGTCAGTGAACCATTTCAGTGCAGGTATCACACAGAAGGAGTAACCTCGTACCATATAACATGAAAAGATCCAACACTAGACAGTAGCATCAATAATATAAATTCATTATCAGCTGTTCTACAGATGAGAATAGTATAGGATATTACTCGATCATCAATATTAGATAATGTGCATTGTGCTCTGTTTGTTGCTCTCTAACATTTGGTTGTGTGCTTCAAAACAGAGCCGAGTTGTATAATACCGTCCTTGTTGTTGTAACGCGAGCTGCGCAGTGGCTCTTTATTTGCAGGCAGTGACTTTATTAGAGTCTATGGTTACAGACCCTTGGAAGGAGGGCTATTGCATTCTCACCCCTTCTCTGGCAAACATACCTCTGCTGCTCTCTACCTTTGTATACTCTTCATAACAAACACGGCCTGATGGTTTCTGCAGAGGATGGGTTATCAGTATTACTTTGAGTTATTATTTTATTGATTAAAAGGCAGTGGATGTAGTCACTTAGGTTCATATTCCATGATTGTTTCTTAAAAAGTCAGATATATTATTCCTACCCTCTCTCTCTCTCTCTCTCTCTCTCTCTCACACACACACACACACACACACACGCATATACCTACTCAGCAACATGGATCAGCTGACTTGGCTAGAAACTGTGGCACAGGTAGACAGAAGCAGGGTCCAGCGAGTGTCTACTGAGGCTACAGACACATCTGCCTGCTTGATTTCACCTGGTAACTGAGCATGTAGCATTTACTTCTCAGGTGAAATGCAATCAGGGGCTGGTAGCTGGCAAGGTAGCAGTGAGCCTGCGATTAGGTACAGTTTTTCTACTCAGGAATAGTCTGAGTTGAAAAACTGGGAGGGAAATGTTTTTTGTAATAGTTTGGCAACTCACAGAAAACTGCATGTGCATTTTTTACATTTATAAACTTATAATGCACATTATGTGAAGGGGGAAAAAAACATTAAAAACTGTAAAATCTAATCTTTTTTCATTATTTTGGAATGGTTGTCATAACACCTAAAGGTCAAACAGAGTTGCATGGCATATTTTCCATTATTTTAAACAAATTCCCTTAAGCATTTCATACTATAGCATTAGATATAACATTTTAAAGTGTAGCTTAAACTAAAACAAAACAGCTTTATGGAAGATAATTGAATCTAGAATGAAATGAGCGGTTTCATTGCTCATAAGGACCAGAGCCTCGTGAATTCCTGATGATAAACGTAGCAGTGACACTGCTGAGGTTCCTGTGGTAGAGTGCTCCCCTGTGCACGTATTTAAACATTTACATCCTCGAGACAAGAGTCACCTCTCTAATCTGGCTGAAGAAGTGTGTGGAGAGGCCCTTTATCCCACCCTGCTTTAACCGGTTGCTCACAGAAGAGCCATTTACCTCCGCTAATGGGCAGTGAGTCTTTCACCGGTGCCTGTTTGCCTCTCAGCCCCCTGAAAGAAACTTCGCCAGAGAGGAGACATTAAGAAAACCAGTTAATCTGGAGCATTCTGTCTGTGTCTACCCAGGGAGTGGACTGAGCTCCTTGGTGCCTTCTCAAGAGGCTTCTCCTTACAGCAACTATAGAAGTGTTAGATCAGCACTTTTCTCAATCGCTATTATGAAGACACAGTGGTTAAAGAAATAAGTGGTTAGCCTTTTTGGTCATTGTATATTGAGTGTGAAGGCTTTAAATTGTTGCTGAACAACACAACATGTATTTATTGTATTGTTTGTGTTTATTACTATGTGTCTTTTCACTCATATGCCAAGGGATCATATCATAGTACCCTTCAGAATTAGGAAAAGTCAAGTACTGAAGCAACATGACAAATCAGATTCATGTTTTAACAAGAATAAGAGTTTAAATTAAATGTTATGCATGCTAACATGCTAATGTTTAGCAGGTATAATGTTTACCATGTTCCCTATCTTAGTTTAGAGTTTTAGGAACGTCACACATTTTACAACAGTCATAAACCAAGTATTGGTTTTTACCTGATGATGGTTCTGCATCAAAAGTTGAGGGATCACCAAAGTTATTAAAATTCATCTTGAGGGGAACATTAATGTCACAGGTTTTATGGAAAGTCACCCTATAGTTGTCAAGCTATATGACCAAAGCCAGTAGGATTTATCCTCTGAGGACCATGACATGACTGTACAAAATTAGACAGCAATCCATCCTTTAGCTGTTGAGGTATTTCAGACAGATGGACCTTGTCATCCCTAGACCACACCACTAGCATGACAAAAAGATAATTTGAGATGCTAAAGTTTTGTAAGTAGACACAAAACACAGGTGCCATACTAAACAAATGCTGCAAAAACAAACAAGGAGCAACATAAATTCTTTCTCTTTTTAACCTATGGTGTTCAATTCTCACTCAAGCCTTTATAGAGAACACAAATTATTGATTTTAGAGCAGTGTTGAATCAGGCAATAAAGCCTTCCTCTCCCTAAAAGGAACCTAAGGAAACAGTTGTACCAGAAGGAACAGAAGCCCTACCACAATCACAACCAAGTCACTGTTACTTACCTTTGTTTGTGACAGAGGAGGCTTTTAACCCCCAGACGCTCAGTCTTTACTCACTGTTTATGGAGCAATCCTACTGTGGCAGGAGTGCTAAACCAAGATCATCAGTGGCTGCAGCCAGAGTGACTTGCCGTTAAAGATGGGACAAATAAACACAGGAGGAACTCTGGAGATGGGCCTTATCAGTCAGGTAGCCACAATAGCAGGTGGCTGGCAGGTTAGGATGAGCAGGGCAAAAGAAATACACAATAAAATGCATACCCTAAAACACACGCATGCATGTACAAACAGACACACAAATGTGCCCACAGACGCATGCATGTAAAATACAGACACACACACATGCACCCACCCACCCACACACTCGCTTGTGTTTCAGTGGGTACGACAGATGCCGTATGGACTGTTCTCAGCAGTAAAGGAGGGCCCTGAGGGTCTCTGCTGTCTGACAGTACACCAGGGATCAGCTGTGACACAGTGACACCGATCCCCTCATGTCACACACAATGCTGTCCTAACACCACTGTGTATGTGTGTGTGTGAGTGTGTGTGTCTCTGTGCTGTGGGATTTCATCATGTCAAATATACTGCAGCAGATTTATTTAGGTCAGTAGTGTGAAATTTGCCTTTATGCACCTTCACAGTGCAATTTGTCTGCCACACTAATATCCCACTTTTTTTTTCATTGCTTCAAAATTAAAGTTTTAAGAAATAAATACATGAAAAAATATATATTTTGTTTGTATAATTTGCAAGGTTTTACAGTCTGTTCAGAGTCTGTACATACAGAGGGGAAGCTGGGAGGCGGTAGGAGTTGTACTGCTCATGTTTGGCCAGTTGAGGCCATGCTTTCCTCAGGGTGAGCAGTCTGATTCCAGCCTCCGCATGTACTGTCACCCTGGCCCACTTCTTTCCTCACAACGGAGCTGCATATATGGGATATGCAGTCTGATGAATTTGTACAATTAGCAGTAGCAGTGGAAAGTAAAAAATTACATACAGTTTACTCAAATTCTGTATGAGATTATGAGGCTCTGATCATTCATCAAAGTATTATCACTGTATGTGTATTTTCTTATATTTCATTACATTTCTCTTATTTTTTCTCTTCTGTGTTTGTTGTACTAGTTACTTTGTAGAATATCGTTTTATCTGCAAAACATGTTCTAGGCTCAGAAAATAAGATGCTTTGCACAAGTGTTTCTTACAGTTCATTGCATTAATAATTGAACAATCAGTACTTTTACTTACATTTGAATTGTATTCTTATAATGACTTAGGACTTTGATTTTGCTGCCTTTTGATAAGTAAAGATGTAATCCCAACAAATAAAGGTTGTGAGAAAATAACCTTTAAAAGACACTTAACAATCTGAACAAACTCCACATTTCCAATAGAACTGAAGAGTTTATGATTTTTTATTTGTTAAACTCTTAATTTGAATCTTTTGGGATTTAGTTTTAGCGTTGACCACGGCCATTTAGGTGTAATAAAATATGTTTGATAGTGGAAAATTGACATATTTAGAGGTAACATGTTAAGACTACCTATATGTTGGAGACTGCCTGTCCCCCAGCAGCGGCGGTCCATGTGCCGTGCTCTCTTTCCAGGTGCAGACCTTCTCCACTGAAAACCACCATGAGCCTGTCAAATATATAAAGCCAGGGAGATGTGTGGCCTGTGAAAGGGATATGTTCACCCTGCTAGTGGGCGCAGAGACGCTCCTTTGTTTTCTGGCATGTCTCACATACTTTCAGAGGCCAGATAAGCCCCAGCACCATGAAACACTGCTTTATGTTTGGCCTCGGTAACGTCCCAGAGAGGGCAGAGTGGACTCAGAGGAGAGACCAGTCAGTGAGCAGGTAATATGTCCTCAGTGTCACACCTTGTTAAAGGGCCAGATACACATAAGAGCCCTGGTTATGTAGTACTGAAGTATGATATGTTCTGAAAAATACTCCAATAAACAAACTCCCACTTTAGATGTTCTTCCCTCACACTCCTCCTCGTCATTAATTGTTCTTTTCTTTTATTTCCTTATTTCCTTCCCTCTCTGAGGAGAAAGGGTAAGCTGGGCTGGTGTAAGGCGGGTGGGGGGTGGGGGGGCTTGGCTGTTTCCTGAAATCGGATTAGCAGCTACTCTACACTTAGATTGCAGGGACTGGGGCTTTAGTTTAGCCCAGCTCAAGACCACCCAACAGGTAAACAGGTACATTACTGTGGAGCAAAAAGGAAAGTGAATGGTGAGGGGATAGAGGATAAAAACACTCATGAGAGATGGATACAGAGTGAGTGAAATAAATACGAGACTAGCTGGCAGACTGGTGAAAGTAGATTCCTTTGTGTGGTTAATCTGAAATTAATCCCCCAAACTGCTTTGTTGGTAGAAATGTACAAATTGCAATGAAACAAACAAAAAAGTAAAAAAGAAAAAAAAATGCCAAACCTAACTTACTTTTGAAATTTATTCGCAGCTACCAATTTGTGAACTTCCTCTTCTTGAACCAACTCTCTGGACCTTCACAAAAGACCTACATATCTCAACCCCAGCCCTCCCCGCTCACCAAGATATCTAAACCTCACACTGTCATGCTGCTGCCACTGCATCCCACAGAAAACCTCCTGAAAATTAGTTTTTGGCAACCGGCTCGCAAACACCCTCTCCTGTCTGCTGCAAGCCACCAAGGCTTTGTTAGGCAGGCCTGCTCTGAGCCCAGAGCCTTCAAGACCCCCATTATGCAGCAGGACTCAGCGGGGCAGAAAGAGCAGGAGTGTTTTCGCCAGTCATGTGGGCACACAGGCATTATACACTCTTCAGTGGCACTGCAGATATTTTGTGAGTCTTACAAACAGAGGAGAGGCCTGCAAAGGCTGCAAGAAGTTTTGATAATTGGGAGTTATATAAGTTCCAAAATCCTCACAGGAGGATTTTAAGTTTTTTTCTCCTCCTTTTCCCTATTGTGTGTTTTGAAAAGCTGTGTGTGAAGGCCCCACTGCGAAGGTGACAAATCCTTTGACATAAATCATTGTGTAAAGGTTAAAGGAATATAGTCACATGCTCAGGAAGAAGAGCCTCTAATTGCCTGCTTTGCTCCAGCTTTGCTGAGCAGTGTTTTACAAATTAAACGACATCTCTTGCACACTGCAGAGCATTTGTCTGTGTGTGCACGCGTCTCGTGCATGTGTTTGTGTGTCTTTGTTTACATGTGCTGTTGTGTGCGTCCGCTTACGTCTTATTGTAAAAAATAAGCTTGTTCAGAGCTTGTGTCAAGATCCACAGACGTGCATATCAGGTGCAGCTGGGCAGGAAGAGATGGAGTTTTTACTAATCAGTGATGGACAAACTCAGGGCTCCCTGCATCTCAAACATCACTGCTTCTGTCAGGGGCCCTGAGTGCAGAGCAGGCGGGCTGAGCAGCTCTGATCAGCAGTGTTGTGTTATTTTTTTTCACACTGAATCACACTGGGGAACACGTGTGTGTTTGAGATGCAGGGATGCATGGTGCTAACCCTCCCCTGAGTAGTAATGCATGAACTGTTAGCAAAACATTGTTGCTGCTGCTGTTGCCTTCTATGTTAATAAGACGTGGATTGGGGTGGGGGGTATGGGGGGCGCACAGATGTAATTCAAGGTTGACATCACAAGATTCATAATGCACCTGTAGTGAGGGATATCATGCATTCGGCAGACCTTAGGTGAACTTTCAAAGTCAATAAGACGCCCCTGCAGTCACTCGCATATGATTTCACATGAGGCACCTTGGATAAATAATGACAAAATTATTTCAGATGAGATATTTCACGTTTTATTATCAAGGATGGTGTTTTTGAAATTAAATGTTATTTTTGTAAAAAACAACACATACACAATACAGCTCATTTCAAGCCCTCTGTATTTGTAATCGCTGCACCTTTTATGCAGCATTTCAAGCTGTCAAGCCGCTCGCTTCCATGTCACTCAGCTCTGTGTTGTAGAGAGAAGAGTTCGGGGTGTGTAAATGTATTTATGAATGCATGATTTTGTGAAAGTGTGTACTTGGCTCTCTCCTCTTGCTGTCTAATAACTGGTAACCCCAGCTGTGAGTGTGTGTGTGTGTGTGTGTATTTGTTTGCCTGTGTAAAGCTGAGGCTCGCTGGGGCACTGAGGCGAAACTTGGCCCCAGTCAGGCCAATGCACAGAGGGCAGAGACCAAAAAGCCTCCAGCCGTGTTCTCTCTCTCTCTCTCTCTCTCTTTCAATCTCTCTCTCCTCTACTGGGATTTGGAAATAGGTAGCCCGGAAGATGTAACATGTATTTATTTTGTACACAACACTCAGGGATTCTTTGCCCCTTTGTAAATGCACATGCAGTACATTTTACTGGCCATGCAGGGGCTGGCAGAAGAAAAAACATCTACTTTGTGGATGATTCAATGAGATTTGCCAATTTCGCAAAACTCAAGCAAGCTTCATACTTTAACAACTCTGTTTCCCAACCTTCAAATGAAGTGGCAAAATGCATCGTTTGTAACTGCCCTTCAGAACGACACATAGAAACGTTTTCTGATCTTATATGCATATCGTCCAAAACAAATCACTTTTGGTCTTGCACAGCTATGGTTAAAGTTCGATTAGGTTTAGGTACAAAAATGACTTGATTAGAGTTGGAGAAAGATCATAGTTTTGGCCTATAATTACCACTTTGTTAACATTAGGAGACCTTTGTTGTCATGGTTACAATAATAACCACTTGGTTTGAACAGTTCGAAGTCTGAATTTTTGTAGACTCATCTGTCAACCTGGACCTTGTCCCTCTGTAATTCCTTCTGTCTCTTGATGGCTTTGTCACTTGAATGTAAAGAAATGTTGTTTTGGGGCATTTGCTGAAATGACTGATGCTCGTTTTTCATGGGAGGACAGTTTCTTCTTTAGCTCTTCATCTCTCACAGGACCTTCCAGTAGTCTGAAAAGGAAAACCAGCATGGCCACTGGTTAAGCATTTTCATGCTGAATTTGAAATCAGATTATATATGGGCTTGCTCAATAGATTTAATGGATTTGAAGACACCATATCCTATTAATAAAGGAATAAAAGAGATGGAGGAAAAAAGAAAAGGGGTGACTTTACCCCTGAGGCTGTGGCCCCATCAGTGGGACTAGAAGTCTAATCTGCCATGCAAATTAAATCCTGCCTCCATGCACTGGCCCCTCTAATGGCCTCCATTACACACCTTTTATTTGTTGTGGTCTGATATTGCAAACAGACGTGGTTTCAGCAACAGTCAGGGACATCAGATTGGTTTGGGAGTGATTACTTGGGAAGATAGAATTTGCATCCATTCTCATCCCGGCAAAGTGCTCTTTGCCTTGGAGGAACAAGCAATGGGAATTTTCCATGATGGTTTTCAGATTAGGACTGACAGTCGTTTGGTATGCTGTCTGGATGTTTTTTTTTCTTTTTTTTCTCCTGCTAAAGAATCCGCCTTCATGAGTTCCAGGCAGGATTATGATTCAGTTGAGACTGAGAGGGTAAATCAGTGAGAGTGGCAGTATTTGGGCCATAACAGAGCTTACCTCACCGATTTCTCTTTTGTCTTAATGAGGTTGTACTTTGCTTCATTCCTTGGAAGTCTACCTCTCACACACTGTTCCTGTCGGGCTGTCAAAAGTACCTGTAAAAACACATATATGTCACATATGCTAATCCGATTTGCACTTAATCATGACAGGGATTATACTGTATGTACAGTAGCCACAAAGCTAGGAAACTTTCACTGTTTTCCAGCAGCAAAGTTCATCTTCCTGTGAGTCTGGCACAAGTTTACAGGGCAGACACTTTCTCTCTGATTAGGTATTAAAACTAAACAAGGCTGGGAGAAGAAAAATCCTATAAGTAGCTTTCAAGGCTCTCTGTTTAGGCTTTTTCTTTGAATAATCGCAGCAAATGAGTAGATGAAATACTGGCTCAAGTGTTTGTTTGTGCATTGGCCAGTTGGTGGGAAAGTCCGCTTTCTGAGCTTGAAACTGTGTGAGGTGATACAATTAATTTCTTCTGGGTCAGGCACTTAATTCAAACACAGTGGATAAAAAAAACACTTGCATAAAAATAAATATCTACATCAAGCTCTTTCATATTAAACATCATTTCATTAAACCTGTAAAAAAAACAAAACAATTGCGAGCACATAAATGCATGGTCACATTAACCAATAATAAGCCTATGATCCAGCACAGATGCATACACGTGTCCTCATAAATGTTTAGTTTTTGCAAAGTGTGCAAAGTATTAGGACCATAGAAATGATCTCCACCTAATGCATGTTTCTGTCGTCTAAAACGTAAATGATCTGCCCTCTTATCCTCTCTTCTCTAAGATAAAAGTCAATAACAAATCATAACTTTCACTTAAACTCCATTTCAAAAAGAGCTGACATTTTCTACTGCATGATGAAAACAATGTTCTCCTCTTCTCATTCCCTCCTTCATCAGTGTAGGAGGAGCATTATTTCTGTCCAATCACAACTCAGAAAAACACACGACTAAAAAACAAATGCCAGCTTTCTTCAGCCTATTAACAGTGTTTGACTGTTTGACCAATCACTACAAGAGGATCTGCTTCTGCAGGATAAACATAAACTAAATATAGAAAATATCCTGTGTCTTCGATATCAACATCCTGCCAAATAAAAATGAATTTCCACCTTTCAAACAAAGGTATGCCTGGGAGTGTGGACCTCATTTCAAGCACAATTAACTTGAAATGGAGTGCTGCAAGATCAATAGTCCCCAGTTGATCCAGAGGGAGCTGTCAGTCTATGGAAATGGCACACATATGGTAATATCCCCAGCTTAACAACAACTTAGAGGATTTACTGTTGCTGTTTTCAGACCCACATGAATAACAAACAGTGGGCCACCCCCTGGGAACCATTTTGTTTTATCCCAGCTTCAATTAATCTTTAAGGGGGAGGATACCATTCGGGAGAAATGGCAGGGGGGATATGAAGAGGGCGTTTGTAGATGTGAAAGGTATACTGCTAATTATGAAAATTACAAATAAATGATCGACTCATGCAAATTCAATGTGTTCCAGTGTTCTCTTCACCTAACTAGCTTTTCATCATCACTTTTTCTCGCCAACTCTCCCTCCGTCACACGCGCAGATAAAGTGTGTTCGCACTTTCATTTTCTAATTAGGACACTTTTGTCTCAGTGAGAGCTGCTATTGACAGGCACGCAGACATTAGCAGGATTATATGAGTTCTTACACTGATGAGTGTGATGAGATCTCAGGAGATGTGTATGGATTTTACCTCCTGCTGACTGCACTTCTCTCCTCTCAGCCCCGGGCCAGAAACCTGTGGCATAAAAGACTCGCCGAGAAGAAATGAGAGCTTGGATAGCCGGCAAGCACGGCAGTTATACACTCCAGTGTGATGTCATTAAGTCAGATTCGTTTAGCAGAGTCAGATGCGGACAGTCAGCACGTATAGACAATGCAGTGTCACCTGAGAGAGCGAGGGGACGTAGGTCAATTCAAAATTGATTTACCTCAACTCTGCGATTGATGAAGTCCGTTCAGGTTAAACTGCAGAGTTCTCGATTGGACATGCACTTTGGGGAGTTGCTATTGGAATTGACTTCTGTGTGTCACCCTCAGCTCAAGCCAGGTGGGAAATTGAGTTACAAAGCACAGCACGAGAGGTAGAGATGACCTCTGTGACAGTAAAGTGTGTGTCTGCCTTTCATAACTCCATCTGAAGGAAAGTCTGTTGATTGAACTGAAAAGAAGACTGAGGTAAAAATCCACATGACTCTTTTCGTACTCTTGTAATCTTGAAGCAAGCTGAGTCCTCTTGAGAATGGCGAGCACTGGAGTAATGGCGCCATTCAAAACATGACTGGGAAAGCCCTGCTTCTGGCAAATCACACAATAATGGGGCAGTCAGAGGTATGTAAAACACTCGCCCTCCTTCTCACTCGGGAAGATGTAGGTGGAGACACGTGACAGGCACAGAGGCAATTCCCTGTGCTGTTTACCAGGGAGTGTGTAAAAATAAATCTAAATTGCTGCTATCATCTCGTCACTCGCTTCTGATGAAGGAGAAGTGATGTTGGTAAAGAAATGAATAAATGGAAAAAAGAAAAAAAAAAACATCCCACCACAGCCCGGGGCCCGTGGCTCTTCCTGACTCCAGCTTTTATCATGTAAATAAGGCGAACAGGACTGGGTTAGGGGGACAATTCCCCAGCCGCCACTTGGGCCAAATACAACTTTCCTGCGCTTTAGGCCCACAATGAAGAATGTATTTGGAAGCCTCAGTTTTAATTTAACTAGAGTGGCAGTTGAGGGATCACCAGGGACCTCATCTCATGACTGCTACGATCGCTCGGGTGGAAGGAGGGGAAACCTCAACCCCGTGCCGTACATTTCAATGTGCAAGATCTCTTCCACAGCTCCATCACAGGTTGTGTGTGAGCGTGCATGCGTGCGTGTGTGTTTAAACGTGTGTTTGTGTATTGCAGCTGACTGTTGCACTCGCTCTGTAACACCTCCTTGGTTTCCCAGGGAGGAAACACGCTTCTTGCTCTGCTGTAACATTTGATTCATTACTATCTGAAACAGCACATCAGTTCGCTTATTGTGTCTTAAAAAATCCTCCCAGCGTCCCAAAGAGCAAGGGGGAAAAATCCACCAAAGAGGCGCTGCCTTGAAATTGACAGCTGTTATTGTGCTGTGCCATCTGGTGCATTTGCCAGGGAACAGAAAAGGGTTAATATTCTATGATGTGTGGTAGCAGTGGCACAGCCTCTTTTGCACAGCCAGAGTGAAATACCGGGTGCCAGGAGTCTGTGCACCCGATGGAGAGAAACCCTCAACATTAGCATGGCACCATATCAACCAATGTGGCTAATTTAATGGGTCAAATACGGTTGGGAGGGTGCCAAAATAACAGCCGTAGCAGCAGAATTTCTAACAGGGTGGAGAATCACAAAGGAAAGTTACAGCCCCGTTAGACGCGATGCAGCTTTTAATCATAATTCTCGACAGAGAAAGCAAAACAATCCTGGAAATTTTATTTTCCTTTTTTGGGTTTTGTTAACCCTACATTTGGGAAATCTGTGTTCAGCTTGTGTCTATCCGTGTCCCCGTGCGTTTGTGTTTAAGTATGTGTTTTGCTGTGTTGGAGCTGTCATTATTCATTGACCACAGATGTAAATGGATCTAAACAATGGGACACACGTGCTGCGGGTAGCGATCCCCCCAAGAGAGGACAGGGCCTGCTGAAATTAATAGGCCTCCCGTGGCTAAATAAGCAATGGCAAAATAAGCCTAAATGTCCCCCAATCGCATGACAGACAGGGCCCAAGAATCCGAACAGCAGGTAGTTATTATATGAATTGCTGGAGAGGGACATATTGCAGACCCAACATGCCACATCAAAAACATCACACTGCACTGGATTTGAATCATTATGTGTGCGTGGTACGCACATTTGCTGCAGAACGTTTGCTATTTTTGCTCCTTGTGTACCAGTGTTTTTTAAATATCACAGCATATAAGCCTAATGGTGAAAACCAATGCCTTAGATTTCGTTAAACATCACTGTTAAACTTTTTTGGTGAAGTGGGAAGATCATGAAACATCAAACATTAAAACAATGTCGGTCTATCAGAAAATATCACATATGGGCGCTCATATGCCCAAAGCCATAATGTTGAAAAAATGCTGAAGAATATGGGTACAAATATGCTCCTTAGCTGGAAGACACACTTCTTTGAACCATCGGCTCATTTCTAATTCTGAGTGCTGGTTCACAAAATGGCTCAACATTTAAAGCAACTGGCAGGGGGTAAATTAGTGCTCCGAGATGAATTATCATACAATTAAGGACCCCAGAATGTGCCAAAACACAAAACACACAATATGGAGGAAAGACCTACTTTTCCTCTAATTCATCAGAGAGAGACCAGTGTCCAATCCTCTTTTAAAGGAACAGGCTTTGACTTTTTAGCCCCGACACCAGTGTACTTTGTCAACACATTTCTGTGCACAATGTGATGCAGTTCATTTTGAAATGTTAAAATGATTGTTCTGCTTGTGTCCAGCAATGCAGAGATTGATATTAATTCTAAAAAAAGTGTACAAAATTCAGTGTAAAGTATCAGTTTTTCATTCATCATAAAATGTGTTCCTCGTGCTGTTGCCCACTGTCTTTTCGTCTGGCTTCTGTGTGGCGATAAAGGTGGCTGTGTTGGGGATCTGAGCAGTGTGGAGTGATGGGACTGCTGGGGTGGTCAATAATCTATTACGGCACATAGCCCTCCACAGAGTGACAAATGTCTGTCAGAGAATTGGGCCCAGAGAGGTCAGAGCTGGTGTTACTGACCTCAGCCCCCCTCAGCCGCTGCACACAGATAGAGCAGGCTGACACAGACTACAGTGAAATACTCAGTTTGATGGCAGGCGTCTGTTTTTGTGCCCACCCACCTTTATCAAAACATACAGACTTTCAAAAATGAATTTACCTTTGCAGTCGTGTCAGTAAACCTCCACATCCAACTCATCATTGCTGCACGGTTCAACAAATCTTACTATCTTGTTTAGTGCCATGTAAAATGAGGCTTTAAAATTCATGAACTCATTTTCATTTGTGTATGTGTGTGTGTGTGGGTGGGGTTTATGTAGGTATGAATCATCTTCCTATTTAGAAACATCGTTCCATCACAGGAGCACAAGTCAGCCACTCTTTTGCTGTCAGGATTAATCTAAGGTGCAACTTAACCTCTCATGCAAGAAAGCAAAGAGTCACATTAAGTACAAAAGCAACCTCAGGCGTCATGGTTTCTCAATCTACTAATCTGCGAGTGTACACTTTTCATTCTTACAACAGCAAAGATTTGGCAATTATAGTATGAGTTGATATACAGTACACATGTAGACAGGGAGTGCATTTACATGAACATTGATTACGTTTTAAACAGGTTTTTTTATTTTTTTTATTTTTGATCATCGCACCCTGGTTCCAAAAACCTGAATGAGCCCATATCTCAATTTTCCAATAGAAACTGGGCACTGTGATCAGACACCTTATCCAGGTTTTGTGATCACTGTCTGCCATGTTCATACGTGCACCATCAACTGAGGTAAAAACACATTGAAATCTGCCTTTGGCAATGCAGAGAGTTCATTGTATTGTAGCTCCTTCTTAGTAATCAGTGATCAGATGGAGAAGCTATTTCCAGCAGAGTGATAGATGAAGCGGAGTTCATGCAGTGTTGACCCAAACTGTGTTCATCCTTTGGCTGAGTTATTGAGATATGAGACACACCTGCATGCAGACGATTAAAACATGGATACTGTTATGATCATGTAGTCAGAGACATGAATAGCCAGGTTTCTCAGGTTCCATGTTAACGTAACATCCTGATTAAGATTAAAAGCAGGGTGGGAGTCATATCCAGGATCCCCAGGACCTAATGTGCATGTAAATGTAGATGAGTCCTCATAGAAATGTAAGCAATATATAAGTAATAAATGATGCTGGGATCTGCATATGAGTCTATAGATGTAGGGAATGATTTTGGTTTTTAGGCCTGTGATCCACTCACATAGTTTTCCTGCCTCCTGCACATTTCTACACAATGGTGAATAATGGAATTTATGGTTTAGTGTTGTATTTATCTGTATGTTAAACACATTTTGTTCTGATTTCTCAGTATGCTGATTTAGTCTTTCTAGTAAAAATTAAGGTATTAGGTTTAAAAATCTTGTTTCATCGTATTCTAGTTGAAAAAAAGGACCCTCATATGTGACTTAGCAGAGTGAGATCCTGGGAATTAATTTGGTGTTGAGTATATAAAAACCTCCTGTGACTCCCTCACAGCAGTTTGGAGTCACCCTGAGAAGAGTCAGTGGTCCTTGTGTATTGGCAGCCCCGCTTCCATGTTATAATGATAGGAATGGACGTAGACCATTTAAGTATCAAATCAATAGCAAATTAAATTTTTTAGCAGTGCAAGCTACAGTCAGAATCACCTGTAATTAGCTCTGACAGACTCTGGTTACGCTGATCCCAAGTCACTTTGCTCCCAATACACACGCTGCTTAGACCTACTCACAGCAGTTTCTCATTATAATTTATATCTAATTAAAATAGTGCAATTTATATTATTGTTTTTTTGGGGTGGGGGTCGTCAGCATATTGTATTGGCCATTTGTGCTCCTTATAGGTTCTTTATGGTTGCAGACAAATGGCACATGTATTCAAAGCACTACCTGAACACCTGAAGTAGGTTAAGCAGAAACACAAGCGTCTAGCCTGGTGGTGTGGTTTGCAGAATGGGCTTGGACCTGATTTAGATAAAAACACAATGACCCACAGGCGCTCTTATAATGAATAGTGTGCCCTCCGAGCCTTTCGTTTTCCTCCAGCTTACTACATTTGTCATCTTCATATGAATAAACAGGCCTATTTAATCTCTCTGTCCTTTCATGGGATTTTGTGACACATATACGCTAACAGCAGACCACGCGTAGCCTACAAACATGCTTGTTTTGTCCTGTTTCCACTGAATGGTTATCAACAGAATCTCCATTGCAAATGAACTGCAGAGAGATGCCGTACCAATCTGTCATTCTCTGAATTTATGTGAAAACTTTGACAGTGTTTGGAATTAGCTCAGACCTCTACACGTGATCAGCGCGGTAGGATGTTTTTGTAACATAAACCTCAGTAACAGCTGTAGCTTAAGCATTGAAAGGCCTTAAGGGTTCACCTAAGCCTGCTAAGAGAAGCAGGAAGATCGTAGACGTGTTGATGCTGGTCTCTCTGTGCTCACTTCTGCATCTACTGTTGATCAAGTGGAAATTAACTGCACATGAATGACATGCCATGCTGGGAATCTACACATTGGCTCTGGCTTTTTAATAGACTTACACCTCATTTGGCCTCTAAAGCCTGTGAAGCCTCCCATGGGATGGCCTGAGGCAAAGACACACACACACACACACACACACACACACACACACACACACACTCACACACAAATGCATGCACATGCAGAAGAGCCTGAAGGAGATATGTGTGCGCTAGGGATAGGTTTAGAAAGATATGGACAGAGAAAAATAAGGAAAAAAATGTGAAAAGGAGAGATGGAAAGAAAGAAAGATTGCTTGCAGGAGGAAGGTGAGGGGGAATTTTGGGATGAGAGAGGCAGACAGAAATGGAGACAGGAACAGACAAAGAGACAATGGTAGATAAAGGAGAAAACACAGAATGAGCTTGTGCTGTCTATGTCGGGCAGCAGCAACAATGCCTGATTAGGCCATCGCTCGAGTGAGGGCTGAACAATGCAGTCCGCTTCCCCTTCATAACAACAGACCTTCCTGTCTGACCCCCTAACCTCTGTCACCGGCAATACGTGTCACAGCCGCGACGACACCCTGTCAGACCCACCCCTCCCTCCCTCTCGCCATCACCCACCGCCATCCCTCCCTCTAACCTCAAGTCCGTCAGTCCAACCTTGTCAGCTGAAGAACCCCGAATTATTCACTTTTTGAACAGCAGGTGTGATAAAAAGATCTGGATCTGGTCTTGCTTTTTATTAATTTTTTTACTTCTAGAGGTAGTGTTGTTCAAAAGCTCTTCTGTGTTTGTAGAGAGGTAGAGGGAATACGTTATGATTTAAGCCTCCACAGTAAAGTACAGAAGAGTTTGAAGTTTCTTCATTGCCATGATCAGTTTTTCCTATTTGTTTTGTTTTGTTTTGGGGTATTTTAAGGTTTGGAACTCATTTAAGAACGAACTAAAACTGGTGCTGGAAGAAATGTTTTGGTGAAATAGATGGAGCTATGTTGTTGAATTTACTGATAGAGTTCACACTGTACTTCTGCAACATAAGACAAACAGACAAAAAAGTGGATGTTTTTTTTATTTTATTTTTTTACTTTTTTGGAATATGGAAAAAAAAAGAAACCAAAAAAATAACTAAAATCTGTTTATTTATTGTACATTTTTTTGTAACAACTAATTTTCAGCTTGTATTATGTTTACTTTTATGAGTGCTACTGTTTTGTACCATAAGCAAGTTGAAGTGGTCGAGGTGGATGTTGGGTGACTCTGATGCCTGAAACTGGGGTTCCTAAATCTTGTGTGTGGTTAAGTTTAAGCAACAAAATCATATTCGTTAAGTACAATAAAAAGGCTTAAATCTTTTTATTTTTTTATTTATAATTTTCAAACAACAAAAAAGTGACAGTGACAACAACAACAAAAGAAAAACATAATTTAATGTTAATAAAGTAAACAGGTTTAGTGCTTTAAGTCCCGATGACTTTTTTTAAATGTAACCAAGACCACAATCTTTCCCCTAACATAAACCAAGTTCTGTGTGAATTGAAATGTAACCTTACAAAATGTAGACAAGACAAAATGTGTTGTCACTGACCTACAAGTTTTCACTGAACATTTTGCACTTATATGACCATTTTGTGACAGATATATCCATTAAAAACATTATCTCATTATGTAGAGTAAAACTGTAAATTGGACGGCATTACATATCACTCAAAAACGTCATTTTTGAAAAATGTTCTGAAAGAAATTCTGGAGAATGTCTGGGTTGCAGCTGCATGAAATACATTAATTATTTTAAGAAGCCTCCATATAACACAGTAATGCTTGCTGATTTCCACCGGTTTGTTTTGTATTCATTCTGTGTAGTTTGATACAACTCTGATAAAACAGATGGTTACAGCAGAGTGAAAAATCTGCTGCATAATGGCATCCCTCTATCAGAAGTTAACAGTTAACAATTAAAGCGATTCTCCAGTTAAACCAGATCTAATTAGCTTTTGCCAATTTCCCCCCTCTCGTCCCCCTAAACATTCCATCTGCTGTATTGGAGCTCCTGCTAGTGAACTCCACTTCTAGGAAGAGGAGCCTCTGCCTCGTTCTCTCTCTGAATTTTCTTTTTTTCACCGGCTGGTTTGAAGTCATCTTTTGTGTGGTGAGGGAGGGGGGTGTATTGTCTACATATTAAGTGAGGTTCTGTAGGGGTTTCAGCAGCATCTTGACTCCCCTAAGCTGAGGAGCAGCTGAGGTTAAGTGGTCTCCTCGCTCATGGCACCCATCTTCTTCTTCAACGTGACAGCTGGGGACCAGAGCGTTGCCATAGATACACTCTCTACCCCCAGTCGACTGCTCATTTGAAGTTAATATGAAGTACACACACATATAAACTGTACAGTATCAGCTGATTGATCTCTGATCTTTTTCTGGCCCTATGACCAATTTCACACATTCCCCTTCTCTTTATATTTTCTTTCCCAAACAACAAAACAAAACAAAAAATGCATTAAACAACATGAATACTGAATCTGAAAGCAGAAAACTATTTTCCTTTCATGCACTCTAAGGTTTAATTGCTATCTATTAGAACTGATTATGGGAAATGGAAAGTCAGTTTTTGGAACAGTAAAAATAAATTTCAGTCACTGTAGATGACTGCATTTCTGTTTGTTTTGCTCAAATTGCAGAACTTTTCAGGAGGTGGAAGAATTCCAAGAGATAAACCAGTGATCAGGAAAATAATTTCAAATATTATTTTCCAATAACACACTCCACAGGGCAACTTCTTGTGTGCCAGGCTACAAAAGACACACGGGTTCACTGACTGAATGGACTGGAATTTGGTTTGTATGCAGGAAACTTCTCTGGGTGAAAAGGAATGAATACTATAGGATCATTTATTTCCAAAGCCAGCATAATTATGTATTCAACTGTTTCAAATATATTTCAGTACTTTTAAGTATAAAATATGGTGAATTGAAAACCAAACAGTGGGAGATAAAAAGACTCAGGAGGTACAAAGGAGATTAAAGACAAGTCTGACAGAATCTGTTAACCCTTAAATAACAGACTAAGATTGTTAACAATTAAAGATAAAATAATCTTACAGTGACACAGGCTCACCCGTATGAGTAGAAATTTAATTAGTTTATCAGACTTCACTGGTAAATAACCTTAACTTTACTTGCAGTGGCTTATGTTAAGTGTAAACACTAAGGTTGCAAGAAAATGTTTAAGAACAAATATGTGTACAGTGGTAATATCATACGGTAACAATGGAGCATATGTTTATTTCTTTCATTCAGAAACTAATGACGACCAAAGGCCTAAAAGGCCGCTCAGCGTCACTGGGCATAATTTATAATTTATTATAAAAGCCATGTTCTAACTATTGACATGTAGTAAAGAGCATATTATTGTGCTGAATTGATATTGTAAATTTGAAAATGATCACACAATGCTCTCACTTCAAAAAAGTAAAACATGTACGTGATAACAATTGAACAGTTTGACAGTTTAGGATTATGAAGGAACATCAGCACCACTGACAGACCACTCAAAATGCCAAGAAATACCCTGATCCTGCCAGACTTAGATTTTTATTAGGTTTAAAATTAAAGGCTTCTCAACACTTTGGTTTAGAGTTTAGGCACAACAACAACTCATATTCTTATTCACAAAGCAAACTTCCAACGAAGACCCTGCATGATGTATTAAAAGAGCTGGCATGAACTGAGAAATGACCTGGAGATTCATAAGGAGATTTCATTTTAACACCACCAAAGTCACTGGGTGGTCTTTCTTACCCAGCATGCATCGCTCTCTCTGTCAGGGTACATGTAGAGTAGACACGAAAACCCACTGTGTTCAATGTTTTTGAAGCCTAAAGGCTGTATATGTACTTTCTGAACATATATGTAAATACACTACCGTTCAAAAGTTTGGGGTCACATTGAAATGTCCTTATTTTTGAAGGAAAAGCACTGTACTTTTCAATGAAGATGACTTTAAACTAGTCTTAACTTTAAAGAAATACAC
>JAVQJL010067227.1:0-12007 GCA_036024295.1 Nannoperca obscura
ATGTTGTATGGGGTCCATGAGAAGGTTGTGAAGGCCTTGAAGAAGTTGTAGGGGTCCTTGAGAAGGTTGTGAAGGCCTTGAAGATGTTGTATGGGGTCCATGAGAAGGTTGTGAAGGCCTTGAAGAAGTTGTAGGGGTCCTTGAGAAGGTTGTGAAGGCCTTAAATAAGTTGTAGGGGTCCTTGAGAAGGTTGTAAGGGCCTTGAAGAAGTTGTAGGGGTCCCTGAGAAGGTTGTATGACTTAATGAAGAGGTTGTGAGGGCCTTGAATGTGCTGTCGGGGTCCTTGAGGAGGTTGTATGACTTCTGACCCCTCATCCAGACGGCCTTTCAGTCGGCAGATCTCTGTCTTCATCTTTTCGTTTCTTGGAGCTCATCCAGGAAGCTAGTCAGCAAGGACCTGGATTTTCAGATGGACTCTCAGTATCAGTGAAACTCACATTTCAGTCAAAGATTCTTCATGCACCTGGAAAGAAATTCACATCAGTTGTATATATGAATGTTTTACACACACACAAAGTAATTTAGTAAAACAAACGTGCAAAATACAATCAATTCGACTTTATTCCTTCTTTCTTAGGACTTTATAAACAGGAATAAAGAGTGTGATGCAGGGAGGAGGTCTCACTCTGACAGCAGAGTCTTTCACCACAGAAACCAGCTGAAAGCCGCCTCCAGGCTTCAGTTGGTGGTGATGTGGCGCCACCTGCAGGCTGCAGCTCGAGCCTGCAAGGTTTCAATGGCAACACGTGGAGCTTTCCCAATACACAATCACACTGATCAATATGTTACACTGGCTCCCACTCTAGCATAGAAATATGACACACACACACACACACACACACACACACACGTCATTCATATCTGGTGTTTATTATATTTGAAATGAATCAACGTTAAGTTAAATATATATTTATAACATTTTTACAAATATTTATAATGTAATATATTTATAATGTAAATTCTAATGATTGTAACCATTTTAAATGTATGTATTTCCTTTTTCATTCTCAGATATAAATTCAAACAAAATCAAATAGATAGAAATAAATTAAACCCAATACTGTTCATTTAGAAAATTAAATAAGGAATGCAAATGTTCATATTTTACATTTTTCAAGTAAAAATGCCCAGAAACTCCTCCGAGGCTGCAGGGGTCTTAGAGAAGGTTGTAATGATCCTTGAAGGGTCTGCAGGGCTCCTTGAGGAGCTTGCAGTGAACCTTGAGTGGGTCCGGTTGCAGCGGTCCTTGAGGATGTGGCTGAAGTCCTTGAGGAGGTTCTGGTTTCAGCCTGGAGTCCTTTAAAAAGGTTGTGCGGGTCTTTGAGAAGATTTAAAGGGTCCTTGAGGAGGATGAAGGTTTATCTTTGCCTGAAAGAGAAAAATAAAGCAAACGTCACCTCAACTCATAAAACTTTGAAGTGAATTTCACTGAGTCGTGTGAACGAATGAAAACATGTCAGGATGTTTCTCTTCTCTCTGCGTTGAACCAAAGTTGAAATGAATGTTTTGTCGCTCGGTGTCAGGTGTTCTGCTTCTTCAGCCTCTGCTCGCATTAAAGTGAACCGACATCACCCAAAGTGTTTTTAATCCTCCGTCTGGTGCGTCCAGGTAATAACATGGGAGTAATTGAGGCTCGGGAGGGGGCTCGGCTGGCTGATTGACAGCTCATTTAAAACCGACACGGTGGAGGAGGCGAGAGGCGAAGTTCAGAAACAGGAAGTTAATGAAGCTGTAGGGATGAGCGACAGCTACAGCGCCACCGACACGCTCGTCCGTGTCGTGTAACTGAAACCTCATTTACCTGAAAACAAAGAGCGAGACGTGAACTTTCAGTCCAGTCCAGCAGACAGACGCAGGCGCACGGGGGAAGGATGGAGGTCAATGGGCTCAGCTGGACTTTGAGAGGCTCCAGGAGGTCTTCGAGGAGGTTGAGGCGTCCGCACCGTAACAAAGTTATCTCAGGGTCGAGACCAACTCCCACACACAGAGACCCAACGTTCCCACCATGAAGCACCAGGAGACAATGACAAGGAAAAACTCCCTTTTATAGGTAGAAACTTCAAGCAGAACCAGGACAAGGAATAGGACCAAGACCAGGACCAGAACCAGAAACTGGACCAGGACAAGGACCAGGACCAAAACCAGAACCAAGACCAGAACAAGGACCAGGACCAGGACAAGAACCAGAACCAGAAGAACCAGGACCAAGACCAAGACCAGGACAAGAACCAGAACCAGAACCAGGACCAGGACAAGAACCAGGTCAAGAACCAGGACAAGAACCAGAACCAGAAGAAGAACCAGGACCAAGACCAGGACAAGGACCAGGACCAGGACCAGGACCAGGACCAGAACCAGAACAAGGACGAGGACCAGAACCAAGACCGGAACAAGGACCAGGACAAGAACCAGAACCAGAAGAAGAACCAGGACCAAGACCAAGACCAAGACCAAGACCAGGACAAGAACAAGAACAAGAACAAGAACCAGAATCATCTAAGCCAAGTTTATTCAAAACACCACATGGTGGCGCTAAAGGAGAAAGCGTGTGCCTGCCTTCACACGTGAACACGTTACGGGTCGTTAGTGAACAAGCAGCCGTGTCCGGTCCGGCAGCGTCAGCATCACACCTGCTACACGTCACTGTGAGCACGTTTACCTCAAAGTGCACAAACACAAAGTCGCCATGCAAGTCTGTAGAAGAGCGTTACGGCTCCATGCTAATGTATGTAAACAGCTGCACGGCTCAACTGCCATCTGAAGCTGGCGAAACAAATCGTGTTGGGATGGATCTGTGAACCAATCAGAGGGGAGAAGTCTGTCTGTCACTTCCTACACAAGGCATTGTTTTTTTTTTAAGTGAGTGAACAAACGTGCACAAACAAGGAAACGCTGCTCGATCTGATGTTTCCGGATTGAGTTTAGTCACGATGCATTTTGTAGCAGATCCAAGGGGGAAGTTTTAAATATTTGTCTCTATTTGTCACAGAGTGCATTTGGAGATACGTGGTTGCTGCTGCTTCACAGTCAGTGATATTCAGCTGTGTCACATGTTCCTAACTTTATAACGATACTAATCTAAAACAATTGGCTGACTTTGGTCTTTTAAATGATCAGAATCATTATAATACGCTTTCCCACGCGTGTTTTATTGATGTTCACGTGTTCCTTGTTGAATTATGCAACTTAACTTAATTATACGTTCTGTCTTTCGTGCTGTGCAGAACATATAAAACTTTATAGGAAAGAAGTGAGTCATGTTTTTTGTCACACAGAGAGATATTTGATTTATTTGCTGAGCAGTTGCTGACATGAATGAATGAATTAATGAACAGAGATCAGAATCGACCTTAAAAAGACACGAAATGACGACAAAGACGTCCGAAAATGAACAAAAAGTGACGCAAAATAACATCAAAGACACCCATAACGACTACTAACAGCATCTCCTTCAGCCTGGGGGGTGGGGCTTTGAGACAGACAGGAACAAGAACACAGAGAGACAGACAGGTTGACAGAGAGACAGACCTCCACTGAAAGTTAATCTGTTTGAGATAAGACTCTAAGTCTTTGAGCTTTGGAGGAAATCTGAAATCCAGACCATCATATTTCCATAATCTGCCTCGTATCCTCGCCAGCCAGCCCCGACACGCTCGTCTCCATTCCCATCATGCACCTGGCCTCCTGACACATTACCATAATCCATCCTGGCTGTGTCGACATTCAGCGGCGGCGTTTCTCGGAGCAGCTTCAACAAACAAAACTATCACAGCAATAATTCAAAGTCAAGACCTGTTTCAGCCACCAACCCCCCCCCCCCCCCCGCAGCAGTGTCAGCCTGACAGACAGGTGAGATTCCCAACATAAGTGGCCAGATAGCATCAGAGTCACAACTATGTTGCATGAAACGAGTCAGATTTAATAATGATAGAAATGCAAGGTGACGCCTCAGGTGACATCTAACTAAAAGGGAACTGGTTCGTCAGGCTCCTCTGGTGAATACCTGCTCACACATAAATGTCAGATCCTTTTGTTTTGGCCACAGAAGTGTAATTAAAGTACATGCTTACCAGTTTTTACACTCTGCAAGCTCCTCGTCTTCATCTCCTCGTCTTCCTCCTCCTCCTCCTCTTTCCTGCTGAAAGGACTTTACAGGACGAGGCCTCTGTAACGGTAGAAAAGTGCCCATACATTTAACTTTAAATGCAACTCTGTCTTTAATCTTTCTTTAAATGTGTCAGACAATAACTCCATGTTGTTCAAGTACTTGACTATGTGTGGAAATTAACCAGCTTTGTTCTTTTAAAACCGGCCTTTAAGCCTCACTGAGCACCAGGTTGTGTCCTTTGGGTCCACACCTTGTCGATCAACGCCTGCTCGGTGCGTTCACGGCGGCCCAAATGCGTTCTTGTTCGTCCTGTGAGCCACCGAACGTTGTTTCATTGCAGCTCGGCGCCTTCTCAGCATCTCCTCAGCATCTCCTCAGCACCTCCTCAGCACCTCCTCAGCACCTCCTCAGCATCTTCCCAGGACAGCCTGGGACTGTGTACTATACACAGTGTAAAGTTTTCTGTTTGTATCCCCATTGGTAGACCTTCACCCGGAGTAAAGACTTTTAGAAACTTACTAGAAACCGATTAAATAGAAATAAACACCGCATTACAAACATTATGGTGTTTATAACTCGGCTGGCTACTTTAAAGAAATCAACAATTAAAAAATTTTATGTAATTGACCAATCAGAATAAAGTATTCAACATAGCCGTGTAAAAAATAAGATCAGGAAACAGATGTTCAGAACAAAGATTTGCGACAAGACAAGTTGAAACTTGGTGTATCGTTTCCATAGCAACGACTTTCTATCTTTCTTGCAGCTGGATATTATTTCTAGCATCTCAAAATGAGTTTGCTATGAGCTGATTGGCTGTCGTAACGGGTGACGTGCCTCATGGTTTTAAAACCAGCGACCTGACGAACGGAGCTGGAGGCGACGCCGCCAACGGTTTCGTCCCGTTATTGCGAATCTTTGGCCTGAACGAACCTTTAGTGTCGATTAAACGTTTAAATAATGAAGCTGGAGAAGGTTGAGTTGCAGCTGAAATTCATCAAAGTGTGAGAGAAGATGAGACGGGGGAAGTACCACCTAGCAACGCCATAGAAAACACCCCAAATAATCCGCAACCCCTAATTACAATCTTGCATCCACCTGACAATTAACGTGCTGCAGCTTCAAGTAAAAGCAGAAATAATGATTAGTTCACTGCGTATTGATTGACAGGAGAGATAATGAGAGGGGCGGAGTTCATCCCACCGTCACTGGTACCAGGACTGAACAACGGGAAGAGTTTCTCAGTGAAGGAGCAGCCGGTGAACGAGTAGAGAAGAGCTGCAGCATCTACGTCATAGAAGGAGACCCGACCCTCGTTGTAGTCCACAAACACCCCCACCTTCTCCGGCTGAGACGCCGTAGAGAGGAGAACAGAAGGTCTTGTCAGTGCAAATAGCTGTTTGTTGTTCCTCAGAAATATCGCCCAGACGCCGTTCTCAGGGTTCAGTTGGATTTCTGTCTTCCTGTCGACGGACTCTTTGGCCACGCCTAAAATCCAAACAGTCTTCCCTTTAACTTCGACGTAATAGTGGAACCGTCCACAAGACAAACTCTGCTTACCCAAGACAAAAAGTGCAAGTTCGAATCTTTTCGAGCTGTCTGGGAGTTTCTTCTTCTTCTTCTTCCAGTCGTCACCGTAGTGCACTTGTTTGCCATCATCAGACAGGATGAGAGCAGGATGTGCTGTGTCAGGATCCAGAGTCACCTCCACCTCAAACTGCCGGACGCTCTTCTGCTCGGCTTCCTGCATCTTCTTAATCTCATACGTGACCGTCTGTATCAGCTGATCCACAGCACTCACCACGGTTGTCCTCAGGATTCCTTCATATAGCGCTGGACAGACGGGGACCTGCCTCCAGTCTCTGGTGAGCGCAGAGGTGTTGTGGGACGGGAAGCTCTTGAGGACGTGGAGGTGGTCTTCTGAGCGTGAGAGCTGCTCCACCTCAGCGCGCCTCCTCATCAGCTCAGAGATTTCCTGCTCCAGCTCTTGGATGAAACCTTCGGCCTGTTCCTCGGTTGTCTTTTGCTTCCCTTCAATCGTCCTGATGAGCTCAGCCTTGGCTCTTTCCAAAGACTGTATCAGAGGGGTGAAGACCTGAACACCGTCTGCCATCTCTAGGCCTGCAGCTTCCTTGCTGAGCTTTGCCGAATGTTTGATCTCCCGAACCTTCAGTTGTCTCTCCTGGATCATCTGGTGAATCTCAGCCTCCATTTTCCTGAGCTCTGTCTTCTTCACTTCATGTTCTTCCTCCAGCGCAACGACGTGGTGAAGTCTGTGACTTGTGTCGGCGCAGGTCCTGCATATGGACTCTTGATCGCTCTTGCAGTAGAGCTCCAGAGGTTTCCCGTGGTTGTTGCACATGCTGCCCGCCGCGGTTTCTCCAGAATCAAACAGCTGATCAGTTTCCAGGCCGGACGCTGTTTGATGAAGCGTTACGTTAGTTGCAAAGTAGAAGGACAGACACGCCAGGCCCAACGCTAACAACAGGCAGGACTTCACGGCTGTCCGTTTAGTTCTAGTAGGAACGTGGAAGGAAACGTCTCCAGGTTGGGCAACGTGTTGCTCGGAGCTGCAGCTGACTTTCCTTCCAGCTGACCGTCTAAACTGAACAGCCATCTCAGATATGAAAGTATTAACCCCGAGTTTATATTTTCTATCAACGCCCTCTTTGCACATGGGGCACTGGCGCTGGGAGCTAACATTCAAGTGCTGTGTGATGCAGTTCTTGCAGAAGTTGTGCCCACACGGCAGCGTGACCGGGTCAGTGAACACATCCAGACAGATGCAGCACAAGAGCTGCTCTTCAGTCAACACATAATTGGGAACTGACATGTTGATGCTCTGAAACCAAAACAGAAAGTGTTATGTACCATTACACAACATATTATACAAACAATCATTTTAAAAAAGGTGTTATAATCACATACACACTCCACACAGAGTGACTTTAATGTGATATGTTTGTGATATTAAACACAGGCGTCGTTTAACTGTAGCAACATCCCTGTGAACGTCTGAATGTTCATACTGGAAGGTAAAATCTACAACCCACGCTGGTAAACTTCTCACACCTGTAACCACCAACAACATCATACTATTTTCACCAAACAACAAAAGGTAATTAAGACATATTTTGGCCAAACAGACGTTTTGCAGCCACCATTTAAATGTACAAGAGTAAGTAAGACGCGAGGAACACTTAAAACACACAGTAACAACAAATGTAAATAATAATCTACTGACCTGCGAGTGCTGAAGTCTCCGCTGTGATGAAACAAGTTTAAATGATCTTCAGGCAGAAACTCATTCGTGCTGTCCGTCAACCTGATGGCTGCAATACTGCTGAGACTCCTTTTACTGCCAAAACTATTTCCCAGAGGCACGCCTACAAGCCCCAAATACTAAAACTACCCGAAAGCTTGACAGCAATTTTAACCAACATGCTAAATGCTAAACTTAAGCATTAGTAATGCACTGTTGTGAAACACCAGTCACCAGTGTGTCAGTGAGCGTGACATCTGTTAGCAGTTACCGGTCTGCATGGCAGTAATGCAAACAGGTAGGGTTTCTGTTAGTCAAACCAAACAGGTTGGGTGTGAACACGCCTTGAAGGGGAGCGCAGCAGATGACTGTGAAAAATTAACCAATCACATGGGTGGGTGCCAACAAGAGCAGATATATACAGAATGTTTTTTATAAAACCACTAAATAGAAAATTTACAATAATAATAAAAAGAAGAGAAGAGCTGTGCAAAGTGAGTGCAACATAAATGTCAATCATATCCACTTTATTTTGCCGTGTTAATTATATGTAAAAGGGACAGTACAGCCTCACAAAGGCAGGAGGTGCTTGGAACAGGAATCAAAAACCACATCTCCCAAACTCATACCATCACCTAACATATACAATGAGCCGACTGTGAACCAAAGACACAACCTGACTCAATAGTCAGACAAACGAGGGAAACTGAAACAGGTGCAAAACCAGACACAGGTGAGTTTCATCAACAGGAAGGGACGCAAGACAAAGACAGGAACACAGACCCAAAACTACAAAATAAAACAGGAAACAGAAACCGACATTTCACAGACTCTGTGTGTTCTTGTCCACACACTGTTAACACAACGATTGGCGGTATTTTAAAGACATCAGGTGTTCACGGGGCAGGGACCCTTTTAAAATAAGTTTAACCAAAGTTTAGGACAAAAACCTGCAGAAACACTGATGAATGTCTCTGAGTACAAACAGCAGGACACTGAGATACTGTGTGAATCTAAAATGATGAACACGTCAGGATAAATATGGATTAAATAAAACCTTTCAAAGAAACTTCTATTTTATTTTACAGTGTAATGTATTTCTAATGTAAAGCCCTTTGAAATGTGCTGTAGAAATAAAGCTGCCCTGCCTAACGTAACACTTGTTCATATATCCCCCCCCCCTGCAGACAGTAACCCTGCAGTAAGCTAGCTGTCACTCAGACTCTGTGCTGTCAGCAGAGTTTCCACTGCAGCTCTTCACATTAATGTTGCATGAAGCCAAAGTCTGTTTAAGCAGATTTACAAAGCAGTGATTCTGCAGCTGCCAGCAGCGTCGCTCCAGCGGCTCGGTGGTGTCTGGTTTGTACTGAATGTGAATAAACATGCTTTTTATTTCACATCATCCCCCCATCACCATCATCACCACCACCACCATCACCATCACCATCACCAACACCACCACCACCATCATCACCACCAACACCAACACCATCACCATCACCTTCACCAACACCACCAACACTACCATCACCATCATCACCACCACCACCATCACCAACACCACCATCACCACCACCAACACCAACACCAACAACATCACCATCACCATCACCAACACCACCAACACTACCATCATCACCAACACCATCATTACCATCACCATCATCACCACTATCATCACCATCACCAACACCATCACCACCACCAACACCAACACCACCAACACCATCACCACCACCAACACCAACACCATCACCATCACTAACACCACCATCACCAACACCATCACCACCACCAACATCACCAACACCATCACCACCACCAACACCAACACCATCACCATCACTAACACCACCAACACCAACACTACCATCACCATCATCACAAACACCATCATTACCATCACCATCATCACCACTATCACCCCCATCATCACCACCATCACCATCACCACTATCACCCCCATCACCATCACCACCACCAACACCAACACCAACACCATCACCATCACCATCACCAACACTACCATCACCATCATCACCACCATCACCATCACCACTACCACCACCTCCACCATCACCACTATCACCCCCATCACTACCACCACCATCATCACTACCACCACCACCACCCCCACTTCTCTTCATTTTCACCACCTTTAGATTGCAGAAACATGGCTGCACACCTCGGAGCACAGAGCAGAACTGTGTGGTTGGAGTTTGTAGTGACACGTGAGGGAGTCATGTCTGTTTCTTAACCCACGCAAGCAGCATGAAGGTGTCGCTGACTCGGTTTCTATCGGGAAGTCAAAGGCAAATCAGAAACTGAGAAATTAGCAATAAAAAAGTGAAGAAATAGAATATATCTCTTCAGAACATGGAATATTAAATAGGATCTCAATCAATAAAACACAATACCAGTGTCTTCTGTGGTACGTTGAAGTGCTGTGCAAGTGCTTCACAGCCAATCAGCTGGCGAGAGAGGGAGAGAGTATTTGAGTAGAAGAGCAGGTTCTGGCTGCAGAGTTGCATCAACACTTTAAAGCACACGAGCAACAAAAAGCCAAAAGAATCAAATATGGACTCGGCATCCTAAAATCTGTGATAATAAAGCTGCTTATTGGTTCACACGGCTCCGTTTCAGCTGCAGGAACCCCATTATTCGTCCGTGTAAACCTTTAACCGGGTTTAAAAAGACACACACACACACACACACACACACGTTCAGCCTGGTAATCCAAACTACAGAGAGCTTCTGGTGTGTGTTTGCTCTTTTATCTGTGTGTGTGTGTGTGTGTGTGTGTGTTTTTAGAGTGCGTCTCAGTGTGTTTGAGTGTGTGTGTGAGCGCTCCAGGCTAAATAGCGTCTGATTTGTACTGTGACTCTGAAGCCTTCAACTCTATTTTCTCTCAATGTCACAGGCTGTGTGTGTGTGCGTGTGTGTGTGTGTGTGTGTGTGTCTGTGTGTGTGTGTGTGTCTGTGTGTCTGTGTGTGTGTGTGTGTGTCTGTGTGTCTGTGTGTGTGTGTGTGTCTGTGTGTGTGTGTGTCAGAGCTTCATGTCAGGTTATAATCCTGTCAGGCTCAGAAACCTGAACTGACATGAACAAGTGAGAGAAAAGAGAGAGAGGAATGAATGACAGTCTCACTCTGTCTCTGGGGTAACCATGGTAACGGGCCCTGTCTCTGTCACCGCGGCTGCAGGTTGGAAACCGGCTGCCTCTGTGCCTCTGAGCAAAAGAGTCTCAAGGCGTCAGCAACAGTACACAACTTTAATAAAGACATAAGAAGAGTCTATCATTAATTATGAAAATATCAAACTAAAACACAGAAATGTCAAAGTAAAGACTATAAAACAGATACAATATCTAACAAATACAGACAGAATATATAAAAACCCACACAAACATCAAACTCAGGCTCCAAACATCAGACAATAAATCAAACATGTGACCTTTCAACAGAAGAATCAAACAAAAGACTCTAAAAACCGACAGAAACATCAATATAAGAGCTGAAATATTAAACCTTAGTTTCTAAAACCAGCAGAAATATAAAAACCCACACAAATATGAAACTAAAAGACCCCAAAACCAGCAAAATATATTAAACATAAGAACAGATTCATCAAATGAAACTAAATAAAATCTAACCAGAACGATCAGCAACTGTCTCCGTCATTAATGACTTTGGTTTTATGTTGTAATAAAAGGTTTGTGAGACAGAATATATGCAACCTGCAGAGGCTGTGTGTGTGTGTGTGTGTGTGTGAGAGTGTGTGTGTGTCAGATATTACCATATCAATGGTTTCCTTCTGATAGCTTCCTCCCACTTCTTTTCTTCCTTTCTGTTGGGACGTAATTGTGGCTGTTTATCAGAGGAGAAGTGTGTGTGTGTTTGTGAATATGTGTGTGTGTGTGTGAGGGTGTGTGTTTGTGTGTGTGTGAATATGTGTGTGTGTTCGGTGTGTGTGTGTGTGTGTGTGTGTGTGTGAGAATCAGAGCAGGTAAATATTGAAGCCGAGAGAAACTCGTCTGTGGAGGATAAAACAAAATAAAACGCTTCAGTGAACAGAGACGATGAGAGAGAGACACTGACTTACTATCATCAGCTTCTAAGTTGCTCTGTAAAGCTGCAGGTTTTGATCTGCTCACATCAACACGTCAAACATGTGACAAGAGCGATTTCTTTGTCTCCTTCTGTTGACGGAGGCACTGCAGGAACTCAGTTATTCACTTCTGGGCCCTCCAGTTCTTCACCAGCAGCTCCCTGATGGTCTAGCGCTGTCACCTGGGTTTGACTCGGCCCGGTCCAATGCAGGAAGAAGAGGAATAACAAGTCACTGAATCAGGAGCTGAGACTCCAGCGTAGCTGACAGGGTTCGAACCTGCGCGGAGAAACCCCAATGGATTTCAAGTCCATCGCCTTGACCACTCGGCCACAACTACCTGTTTCCTCTGCACCACCTGTTTGTCCAGAAGAAACAGACTTTTGCCAAATGATGCATTACCTGGGAATCAAACCCTGATCAACTGCTTGTGCAACTAAAAACAATCACGGCACTGATACCATTTACAGATCTTCTAAAAACAACGTGTCAAATGAATCAAGAGCTGAGACTTCAGCAGTACCAGACTCA